>JABSTR010003519.1:0-67429 GCA_013339765.2 Haemaphysalis longicornis
TTGCTCGCTAAGCATTGATCCTCCTAGGCGTATCAATTGGTTGCAAAATGAAGGCGTGTGAGGTTATTTCCGGAACATTACAGTGCCAATAAAGTCCAACCATTGGTACAGCTATGCACAGGCGGTTTTAATCTGCATAACCTTGTAAAGCACGAACGTCTTTACGCAACAACGTGTCTTAGCCGAAAAAAACACAGTATTTTTGTTTTCACGTAAATCAGCAATTGCATGCAACCTGCCGGTGCCGTACAAATTAACTGAAACGCGGTCTTGCAAAGTTACGAGGATTTCTTTCGGCTATTCTCTGGCTGCATTAGTGTGCGTTTAAAAGGGTCCTCCCAAGTAGGAGGAGCTTCCAGTAAACGGATTATGGCTTTCAGGAAGGCAGTACAAAAATATTTTGTGACATTCAAAAATGTTTGTTCCCCCGCACGGGGTACCTTGAGCAATCTTTGTGACGGTGTTGGCGATACCGCGGACCCGAGCCCCCAAATATAAGCTGAATCGAACCGTGGCGATGTGTTTTAAGGTGAAGGGCAGAAACCTCAAACGGTGGACGTCGGAGCCCAGGTCAAGCTCTGGCGGATGGGCTATCTGTCTGTTTAACACGCAGGGAGCAAGGAGACCTCTTCAGCTATCAAGGTAAGGCTGACGAAGAAAGTACCTCTGTCTCTGGCTTTTGTACTATGGCATAGGGTATTTTCAGCCCCCCCCCCAAAAAAACAAAAAAAAAAAACGTGATCTGTCCCTGAAAAGGGGCCGCACGAAGTATCTTTTCCCCCATTGCCATCAGTATCCTTTGCAGAACCGGATCATTTTTCTCGATTTCTTGTGATGGAATCCTTCAATCCAACCCACCCTCTTGCATCTCAGTCAGTTTTCTTGATTACAAAATATCTTGAAGCCATAATAGGAAAATCGTATAAGTGGAAAAAACAAAGGTCTGGTGAACTCCTCATCGAAATAAATGACACGAAGCAGTCCACAAAGCTTCTAGCGAGACTAGACTGACTGATCTAGACATCAGGGTCACGCCCCATCGGAGCCCCAACAGCTCGCAGGGTGTGATATCCGAGACAGATCTTTTGAACGAAATGGATGTGGATCTCCTTGCGGGATTGAAGGGTCAGGGCGTAACTGCCATGAGACGTATCAACATCCGCAGAGACGACAAGGAGATTCCCACCAGGCACATCATCTTGACTTTTGACCACGCCGTTCTTCCACAACATGTAAATGGAGGTTTTATCTGGCGCTCCATCCGTGTCTACATCCCGAATCCGTGGCGCTTTAAGTTCCGTTCGGGCACGTGTTTAATTTTGCGGTGTCGGAGCCAACTTCTGCAGTGGCCGAAAACATGAGCAAAATGCGGGGCACACAATCATCCAAGCGACAATGGCCCATCTCACACCCTCACTCGTGTGAACTGGGGGGGGGGGGAGGATAGAAGGAGGGGGGAGTGGCGGATGCCGCGTACTCCCGCAAATGTGAAAAATTTCAACTGGAAAAAAGATAATTCACATCTAGGTAACCGAGAACATCTCCTTCCCAGAGGTGCGAAAGTGATCCGCATCTTTCCCCCTGGGGAAGTCTCGTTTCCACAGGGACCCAGCCCAGCAGCGAGTGTAACCCGGTACCTCCCCCACCCTCCGGTGGGTTGCTTGAGGCAGCCCCACCCGGCACCACGCCGCCTGCTGAGGAAGCAGCGGTTGTGGTGCCAACCGATTCTGTCGGGACCGATGCCACTCCCACACAGCCTCCCCGCCCTCCAGTGCGTTGGAGGGTGCAGAGGGGATGGACACCGGGGGCCCCGCATTTCTTGCCCCTGCCACTTCTTGCGCCCCCGACACCCGCGGTGGTAGCGGCTGAAACGAAGGGCCTCCGTAGTGGGGCGAATTCCTGGGGGCCCGGTTCGACGGGCACCTCTTTGACAACTGACAAGGAAATGGATGTCGGGCTGTTTCTGCCTGCAACGCAGCGCAAGGAGTGGCCTCCGACTTTCAAGCCTACGGAAAGGCCCAAAAAGCCAATCCCAGTGTAACAGCTCCGAAAGACCACACATGAACACACACACACACATATTTCATTCATTCTTAAACGCAAATAATGGGAACAGAAAACATAATTAAATAGAACTGCAGAGGCCTTCTTAAAAATCTTGACGACGTGTATGAGATGCTGCATGCCAATCAGCCAAGTGTCATGTGTCTAGAAGATACACACCCAAATTCTAAACAGACAAATTGCTTAAGTAGGTACCTGGTATTCAGAAAGGGAAAAATCGGCTGCACACACTTTTCTGTGGTGTGGCCATCATTGCCCGGAAATTCTTAGAATGCCATCCTACAACTTTGAACACTGTCCTTAAGGCTGTAGCAATTCGCACAATATATTGAATAGATTGATAACGGCATGCTCCATATACATCCTCCTGATCATGCACTTTCGAGATCTGACTTCGAGGTGCTGGTTGACCAGCTTCCCGAACCATACATCCTAATAGGCGACCTTAATGCACACAACCCTCTTCGGGGCTCCTCCAGAATGGATTCCCGAGGTCGCCTGATAGAGAAATTTCTTACACCTTTAGGAGCCTGCCTTTTCAACAAAAAACAACGCTACATATCATAACTTAGGACACAATACATACTCACATCTTGACTTGGCTATTAGTTCTGCAATTCTCTTTTCATGTCTTGAGTGGGGCGTGGGCTCTGACCCGTATGGTAGTGACCACTTTCCCACTTCACTAACGTATATAGGTAGAGGTCCAAACAGTCCAACTTCCCATACAAGGTTTAATGAATCAAAAGAAACTGGAGTACATTTACACAAACATCTAAACTACACCACACATCAATAGAACACCTACACGTGGAGGAAGCCGCCAAACTCATCTCTGCGCACATACTCGACGCCTGTCAAAAGTGCGTTCCCCAGGCCTCCAGTGCGTCCCACAATCCAAGGAGGCCCTGGTGGACCGAGGAGTGTAGGCGGGTGCGAGAGGCCCAGAACAAGGCGTGGGGTGTCCTTCGCCGTTGCCCTACGTCGAGTAATCTCATTTCTTTTAGGCGGGCAAAGGCTTTTGGGAAGGGTGTGCGTCGTGAGGCGAAAAGAGAAAGTTGGCGCGCCTTCCTCACTTCCATCAACTCATACACAGACACTCACAAGGTATGGACAAGAATACGAAAACTTAAAGGACCACATACACGTAGTTAGCCTCTGGTCAACTCCACAGGGGACACATTTGAAGACCAGGCTAATGCACTCGCACAACACTTCGAACACGTGTCCAGTTCAGCACACTACACAAACACTTTAAAAAAACACAAAAAAACTTGTGGAAAAGAAGTCCCTGCGTGATAACAAGTCGCATGCTTCCTACAATACTCCTTTTTCAATTATGAGCTGAAGGCCTCTCTGACCACATGTAAGCCTTCAGCTCCAGGTGCAGACAAAATCACATACACCATGATACAACACCTACACCCAGACACTCTTGAAACACTCCTACATCAATACAACAACATATGGCTTTCGGGGCACAATCCAAACTCTTGGAGGGAGGCCATAGTAGTGGCATTCCTGAAGGAAGGGAAGGACCCTTCCTCTTCCGCCAGTTATCGACCCATCGCCCTGACCAGCTGCCTGTGCAAGCTACCCGAGAAGATGATCAACAGGAGAGTCGTGTATTTTCTTGAGTACAATGGTCTTCTGGAGAGCTGCCAGTCTGGCTTCAGGGCGGGGAGATTCAGCAACGAACAATTGGTTTCGTTGGAATCATATATAAAGGATGCCTTCGTACACAAATAATTCTGTGTTACGGTGTTTTTCGACATCGAGAAGGCCTACGACACCGCTTCGCGTTACGGCATACTTAGTGACCTCAAGTCATTCGTGTGTCTCGGGTACCATGTTAAAAATCCTTATTAGTTGCTTTTCGAAGAGTACGTTTCGAGTGAGAGTCGGTAGTGCAGTCTCAAAGGTTCACTTGCAACAAAACGGCGTGCCGCAAAGTGGTGTGTTGATCTGCACTCTATTCATAGTAAAGACGAACTCTCTTGGGAAGGCATTGCCACCTACAATCTCTTATTCCATGTATGTAGATAACGTCCAGATATCCTTTAAACCATGTAATATGTCCATCTGCGATCGTCAAGTCCAGCTTGGTGTCAAGAAACATTCCAGCTGGGCTGACAAGAATGGTTTCAAACTGAATCCCTAAAAAAGATCTTGTGTTGTGTTCTCCAGGAAGCATGGGTTCCAGACCCAGACATCACTATTAATAAAGTGTCGACTCCTGTGAACAAGGAATACAAGTTCTGAGGTATTTTATTTGACGAAAACTTACGTTCATCCCGCATATCAGACAGCCTAAATGCAAATGCTTAAAAACTCTGAACATTCTTAAGGTCCTCTCACATCAATCTTATGGGGCTGACAAACAACTCCTGCTGCTGCTTTACACGGCCTTTACACGGCCTTGGCAGTGTCGTGTGATGGGTCTCCTACAAAGATCGCACTCAAAATGCTCGACACCGTGCTGCATCTTGGCCTTCACCTCTCATGCGGAGCTTTCTGCACTAGTCCTGTCGAGAGTCTGTATGTCGAGTGTGAGAAATGGTCCCTAGGGCATCAGCGGGAGTATGTTCACGTGCTGTATACATCTAACATCATGTCTCTTACCCACCATCCTTTAAATTCTATCATGAACGATACGTCAATTTTACACCTCTTTTTAAAAAGGCCATCTATCTCGTTACCTTTCTCTCTCAGAGTTAGGGAGGAGGCTTCTGCACTCAAGGTCCCTCTGTCAGACACGCACAAGCCACCCATCCATAATTTTATTCCATCATGGCACCTTCGTCCTGTATCATGCGACCTATCATTCACACTAGTAGAAAAAATAGGGTACCCAGGAGTGCAATTCAGCAGCACTTCCTGTTCCTGCACGACAAGTACAGGTGCGCAGAACTCCAAAGCGACGAGTCGAAAAATGGTTCTACTGTCTCTTGTGCAGCGCACGGACCAAATTTTAGAGTTAGCAAAACAATGAATTTTCACAACAGTATTTACACTGCTGAATAGTATGACATTTTACTCGTTTCAAACCACATATACAAACATAAAATTCTCAAGTCAATCGTGTAGGCATATTCTCTAAGCATTGTACAGGCACTGTTATTAGGAAAGTCATCTAAAAACTATGTGATCAATGCTTTTTTCGAGGTAATAATGACTGCATATTCCTCAAATCTTCAAATAACTATATGCTGGGTGCCAGGTCACTCTGGGATCCCTGGCAATGGGACCGCTGATAAAATGGCTAGTGCTGCTGCTCTCATGACTACTGTTGACATTACAACACAACCGACCTAAGGGCACACATCAGACGACAGCTTCGTAACACATGGCAATTGCACTGGAGTCAACAAACAGACAACTACATGTAATCAAACCACAATTGGTACTCTACACAACTGACAAACACAACAGATACACTGAAGTGGCCCTGGCTAGGCAGCGGATAGGTCACACACACGTAACGCACTCCCACCTGCTCACTGGAACCTCGGGACCCACGTGTGGCAGCTGTGGAATGAGCCTATCCGTAGTCCACATACCAATCACATGCAAGGTACTTGACACAGGAACACGACACAAATATTTCCCTGAATATACAGACGACACATCCCGCTGCACCCATCATACTTTTTAGCCGACAGAACCGATATTTTATAGTCAACGTGTTTTTAAGTTTTAAGCTGAGGTAAAACTTCTGCAGCTCTTTTCATAACACGTGTAATAATCCTGGCCCTATGCACCAGCCATTTCCATTGTCTTTTGTTTTGCATAACTTTTACTTTTAGTCACATGTTTTAGTATTTGCGGTCCCATCATAATTCAGTAAATACTTATCTGGCACTCTTTGCCCTTGTTGGCCTTGCACCATTAGACACCAACCATCATCATCATCAGCAGCAAAAATTCTTGTTCCAAATAATTGTGACAGCATCCGTACATAAATATACAATCATGGCCGGGCTAGAGCGGCGGCTCGCGCGCACTAAGCCGCGCTAGCCCGGCCGTGATTCAGCACAACGTTCGGCGGCTCGGCGCATGCCTTCGTAACACCTTTTGAGTTGTGGTGAGTCGGCACCGACGGTGCAAGACCTGTGACAGTGATCAGCCGTTCACCTTTCAAAGAGCACGGGACTGCAGATTCACAAGTGGACCGGAGAATGTTCGCCTAAAAGACAACTTTCGATCGATGGCTGCCGCCGTAACACGAGTACTCTAAAACCAGATAAGAGTAATTCATCCTGGGTTCTCCGGCAAGCAAAAAGAAAGCTGTTGCTTTCAGGCCGAGTAACCGCTCATCATCTTTTGAGGACCAGCTTCCAATAAACGAGAGAGTATTCTGCAACGGCAAACCTACCAACTACTTTTTTGATAAGCGGCGCTGGAGCAAGTTCATTTGCAGTGGATGATCCGCCAGACAACTTCTGACTGCGTTTCGCATCGGAGAAAACGTGTTTAAGGCCAAATAGCGAAAGCTGACAACCTAATGACATTGGCTGCAGAAAACACGCGGAGGGGATGGTGACCGGATTCAAACAGTTTATCTCATTTTCATTTCTGGCCAGTTCATTGCCGATGGGCGACCACTCGGGAGAATGCATTAGCTTGGACGGACAAATAATCGATATTCCAATAGTGCCTAGGCACGTCATAACGATCAAATAAACGCACGTTTAGCGAGCGTTGGACGCAGTTTTAGTGAAGGACTGAACGTATTTTTGAAAAAGTTTTTGTTACGATGCTTTCTCGGTTATATAAACGTCTTTTGGAAGAGATCCGAAATTATTTCTTGTAACATGCCTGCTTTATATTAATGAATAAAATACTGCTTGAAACAGCGGTATTGGGTGATTATGAGTTTTAACGCATCGACGCTACACAGGTGATGAGGCGCGCCTTAGAGAAGGGCCCCATATTAATATTTCAGCACATGGGGATTTTAACGTGCGTAGAAAACACGAACACACGGACGTTTTTCGTTTCACCTGAATCAGAAAAGCAACCGCCGGAGCCGGTAATGGAATCCACGTCAATGGGCTTAGCAGCACAATGCCTTAGCCAGCTGGGTTGCCAGGCGTATACACAACTGCCAGGCGTATATGCCAGGCGTATACACAAAAAAGAAGAGAATCTTGCTGGGTGCTCTCTTTTTTAACACATCTCTTTGTCAACCTCCTATGAACACAGTAAAAACTGAGGGAAGACACTCAGTGTAAGCGATATTGGCATCAAGAGAGGATGAATACCGCATCGCGGCAGGTTACCCTTACTCCAGCTCCTTATCAGAGCCCTTGGTAAAAAACAGCGAGTCGAATCAATGCCATGCCATGTCAGCCAAATGATTTCGCCGCCGGAATACAGTCTGGCCCTCAGGATCAAAATTGCCCCAGCAGCCAAGTATAGTTGGTCATGCTTTGCACCACAGATGGCAGGACTGAAGAACATTTTGGAAGAAGCCTGAACCTGTGACACCACCTCGCGATAACTTGTGGCATTGTTACAAACATGTGGGGTTTTAATACTTAACGGCCTTTGCCTGCGTGTTCATGACCATTTCAGCTGTGAAGCATGTCTGGCAGGTCTTCCGATGTTTTCGTATCCGACCGCTCCCATGTGATATTTAAACGTGTCCCTTTGAGTTCACATATAACGGCAAACGTTTTTTTCAAGGCAGCAGGTTGGGAAAACCATTTGGCCTGAACGGATAGACTGCATCGCGAGCAAATGGATCAGTCAAGTCGGCGCTGCGTAGGTGTTAAGGATGGGTCTGGGAAAGAAGTGTTATGGCTATATTGTCACGAAGACAAGGGACACGCAGTCGTCTTGAAGGAGAAACAAGTTTATTGGAGCGAACTTGTGCTCCCCTAACAACTCAAACTAATACAGAGGTGGCGAAGCAGCGCTCAACAAAGTGACTTGCGTCGGCGAGCGTCGCAGAATCGAATAGCCCGGCGTCTGCTCTGCAGGCTTTTTATCTTTCGACACGCGGGGTTCTCGAACCGTCGATTCGGATCCAGAACATTGTAGATCTAAGAAGATATTTCCGGGCTGTTCACGTTAGGTCGGAATGCTCTCCCTATCAGAACAGATAACACATGCGGCACAGAAAGAAAGAATGGAACACGCGCTTCCCTTGGCACAGAGATAACACAGACCGGCGCAGGCGGGCGGTAAAAGCAAAACACAAATAGACAAACCCAATGCATGGTTCGCTGCATTACCCCCCCTATAAGAGTGCACCGACCCGATGCTAACATAAGCGAATCCCCGAAAATAAAAATAAAAGTTCGTCATCGTCCGTAGAAAGGTTTTAAGCGAACCACGTGAACGACTTCGGGCCGCGTACGTGTTCGTGATGTGCCGGAGTCACCATCGGGAATCACTTCGTAGGTAAGTTGGCCAACACGTCGTAGAATCTGGTAGGGTCCGAAATACCGTCGCAGAAGTTTCTCACTCAGTCCGCGTAGTCAGATGGGAGTCCAGACCCACACACGATCGCCAGGATGGTACTCGGCATCTCGGCGACGGAGATTGTAGCGTCCGGCATCCACCAGCTGCTGGTCCGTTATACGAACTCGAGCGAGCTGCTTCCACCGCTTTCCCGTTACGACTTCGCCTCTTTCGCACGTTAAAGATATCCTTGGACGTCGGCGTAACAAAACTCTCATAGGTTGTCGTCTTTTACACACGTCATACGCGTACTGCGTCCAAGATATCATGGCGTCGTTCAGCATCGTAGTAGGCCGTCTTCCGTATCCAAGCTCAAACGGTGTCGTCTGCGTAGTTTCCTGGGTCGCTGTGTTGTACGCAAACGTGACATAGGGGAGGACTGCGTCCCAAGTCTTATGTTCAACGTCGTTCACGTACATAGACATACGCATATCCGCGATCGTCTTGTTCAGACGTTCCGTAAGTCCGTTCGTTTGGGGGTGGTACGCCGTCGTTCTTCTGTGATCCGTGTTGCTGTAGCGTAAGATTCCTTGCAAAAGCTCCGCAGTGAAGGCCGTTCCGCGGTCCGTGATTAGGACTTCAGGGGCTCCATGTCGCAGCACAACTTGGTTAATAAAGAACTTGGCGACTTCTTGTGCAGTACCCCTCGGAAGAGCGGCGGTCTCTGCGTAGCGCGTCATGTAGTCTGTCGCTACGACAATCCACCTGTTCTCGGATCGTGACGTAGGGAACGGCCCGAGAAGGTCCATTCCAATCTGTTGGAAGGGCCTCGATGGGACGGCGATCGGCTGCAGAAGTCCGGCGGGTCTTGTCGGTGGCGTTTTTCGTCGCTGACAGTCACGGCAGCTCCGGACGTAGTGGGTGACGTCGGATGTAAGGCGGGGCCAGTAGTACCTCGCCTTGATTTTTCCAATTGTGCGGGCTGTTCCGAGATGCCCGGAAGACGGGTCGTCGTGGCACGCTTCCAAAATTTCGTCACGAAGGTGTGCGGGGATGACAAGAAGGTAATTCGTTCTCGTTCCGAGGCTGAAATTCTTCTTCAGGAGGACGGAGTTTCTCAGGCTGAATGCTGGTAAGCTGCGTTTGAAGGTCCTAGGTACGGCGACGTTGCATCCCTCGAGGTAGTGGATTATGACGGGTAAGTCGGGGTAGGCAGGCTGCAGGGCGGCTAGGTCGCTCTCCGTCACGATTCCGAAGAACGCGTTGTCTTCATCAGAGTCTTGTGCCGGTGGGTCGACGGGGGCGCGGGACAGGCAGTCGGCGTCGGAGTGTTTCCTGCCGGATTTAGAGATGACTGTAACGTCGAATTTCTGCAGGCGCAAGCTCTACCGGCCAAGACGGCCAGAGGGGTCCTTCAAATTGGCGAGCCAACACAACGCGTGGTGGTCTGTCACAACCTTGAATGGTCTTCCATACACGTATGGGCGTAATTTTGAAATCGCCCATATAATTGCCAGGCACTCTTTCTCAGAGGCAGAATAGTTTTTCTCCTCCTTCGACCGGCCACGGCTGGCGTAGGCGATTACCTTTTCGCACCCGCTTTGTTTTTGGACGAGGACGGCACCCAAGCCTATATCACTGGCGTCCGTGTGTATTTCCCTTTCGGCGTTTTCGTCGAAATGCGCAAGCACGGGCGTGCTTTGCAGGCGTTTTTGCAGCTCGCAGAATGCTTTTTCTTGGTCGTTTTCCCAGCTGAAAGGGGTGCTATTCTTCGTCAAGCGCGTGAGAGGCTCTGTAATACGTGCGAAGTTTGCGACGAAGCGCCGGTAGTATGCGCACAGTCCGAGAAATCTTGGCACGCCCTTTTTGTCTTTAGGCCTTGGGAAGTTCGCAACGGCTGAAGTTTTTGCTGGGTCAGGTAGGACTCCCGCGGCGTTGACGACGTGGCCCAAGACCTTGAGTTTCTCGTACGCGAAACGGCACTTTTCAGGCTTCAGCGTTAACCCCGATGTACGAATGGCCTCGAGCACAAACTCCAACCCTGCGAGGTGTTCGTCGAAAGTCCGGGCGAATACGACAACGTCGTCGAGGTATACGAGGCAAGTGTGCCACTTCAGGCCAGCTAACACAGTGTCCATGACTCTTTGAAACGTTGCTGGCGCCGTGCACAGCCCGAAAGGCATCACCTTGAACTCGTATAGGCCATCCGGGGTTACAAATGCAGTCTTCTCTCAGTCTCTCTTGTCCACTTCAATTTGCCAGTAGCCGGTCTTGAGATCCATCGATGAGAAGTACTTCGCATGGCAGAGGTGGTCGAGGGTGTCATCGATTCGTGGCAGGGTGTATACGTTCTTTTTGGTGATTTTGTTTAGTCGCCGGTAGTTAACGCAGAACCTTAATGTGCCGTCTTTTTTCTTCACGAGTACGACCGGCGCAGCCCACGGACTTTTCGAAGGCTGTATTATGTCGTCGCTGAGCATGTCGTCGACTTCAGTCCGGATGGCTTCTCGCTCGTTTGAAGAGACGCGGTACGGTGACTGTCGGGTAGGTCGGGCTCTATCTTCGGTTATAATTCGGTGCTTCGCTAGGGGTGTCTGACGTAATTTTGAGTTTGCCGAAAAACACTCGCTGTAGCGACGGAGCAAATCCGGTAATCTGTCTCGATTTTCTTGCGTCAGCGCCGGGTTGACGTCGAAAGGTTGCGGCGGCTTGGAAGCATCTGCGCGTGCGCCTTCAAAGTTAGCGACCGCGATCACTTGACTTGGTTCTTGCGTTTCTTCGAGGAACGCAATTGCAGCGCCCTTGTTTAGATGCTGGTTCTCCTCGGTTAAATTGGTGACCAAAACATGGGATTTGCATTGCTTAAAGGGCGCAATGCCTCTTGCGACGGAGACACCGCGGTTGAGAAGCAGCCTTTGGTCACCCTCTACGATAGTGTCGATGTCAGGAGCAGCATCCTCACAGTAGACGGCGATCATCAAGCTTGCGCGGGGTGGCAGGGTGACGTGATTGTCAGCGATCCTTACAGCAGCCCGGTGATCGCGGCTCAGTGGCGGCGTCGTGGAGTGATCAGAGGAAAAACTTATCGACTTGGTCTGCAGATCAATTATTGCGCCGTTGTCCGTCAAAAAGCCCATTCCGAGTATTACGTCGAGGGAGCATTTAGGTAAAATTACGAACGTAGCAGGGCACGTGATGCCATCTATGGTGACGCGGGATGTGCACGTTCCACTTGGCATTACGAGATGGCCTCCTGCTGTGCGTATATGCGGACCGTCCCATCTTGTCGTAACTTTCTTCAACTTAGACGCGAATGACCCGCTCATCACCGAATAGTCTGCTCCCGTGTCGATGTGGGCGACTATGTCAAACCCGTCGATGGACAACTGGACGTCGGACGCTGCCTTCCTCGAGTTCCGGTTGCGTCGGGGCGTCGCATCGCGGCTTGTGTGTGTTGACGGTCGGGTACTGTGCGTCGTCGTTGTCGTCGTCTCAGCGGCAGGCTCGGTCATGTCAAGTACGCGTCGCGCCGTGTGGTCATCGTCGTGTTCAGGAGTCACGTCAGGGTTAGGTCGGGTCGTCGGTATGAGGGCATGTCGTAAGTCACAGTCTTCGGCGAATCGTTGCGTCGTTGGAGGGTTTTCGTTTTTTCGCCGTTCTCAACTTCACCTCCAGAAGTCGCCGCCTTTAGTTTCCCCCGCGTGGGCTGGGAGACCTTCCACGTGCGAAGTCAGCACTGCTACGGCGGTCCGGCGACTGGTACGGGTAAGGCGACGGCGAACGGTTGAAACGGGCTGGTCCACGGCTGGTGTTCGACAGGTATTCTTCAATCTCAGATGGGTGCTGGCCGTGTCGGGGGCGTGGTGCATCGACGGAGAAACCACGTAGTCCGAGTCTCTTGTATGGGCAGCGACGGTAGATGTGGTCGGCCTCTTCGCAGTGGTAGCGCAGAGGACGATTATCCAGTGTTCGCCATACGTCAGTCTTCCTCGGCGTCTGGGTTCGTGCTACAGGGGGTCGGGCGGGCGACAGTGGGCGGCGGTAGGGCGGGGCCTCTTGACGACGTGCCTCTTGACGACGTGTTGGAGCAGGGCGGGGTCGATGAACAGCCGCGCAGTACGTCATAGCCTGGGGCTCGCAGTGTACTTCGGATTCCACAGAAGTACCCAAAGCGTTTTGAACTTCTTCCCGGATCACGTCAGTTAGGCAAGCGACTTGGGGTTGCGGCGTCGTCGGGAAAAGTTTCCGCAGCTCCTCTTTCACTACTGCGCGGATGGTTTCGCGTAGGCTATCAGCCGGAATCCGCATGTTGTCGACATAGTTCGCTCTGGCCGTGCCAACAAAGTTCCGGTCATACTGCTTAGCACTCATTTCGAGAGCCTTCTCAATCGTGCTGGCTTCGGTCACGAATTCAGCGATGGTTTTGGGCGGGTTACGGACAAGTGCAGCAAACAGCTCTTCCTTCACACCGCGCATCAAAAAGCGTAACTTCTTTTCTTCCGTCATTTCGGGGTCCGCGCGGCGAAATAGTTGCTTCATCTCCTCAACGAAGATCACGACCCCTTCGTTGGGGTGTTGTGTCCGAGTTTCAAGCAAAAGCGCAGCTTGCTCTTTTCTCACAACGGTAGTGAATGTCTTAAGGAACTCCCTTTTGAATTGAGTCCAGTCGGTCAAAGATCTTTCATTGTTTTCGTACCAAGTTCGAGCAGCATCTTCTAAGTAAAAGAAGACATGCCGGAAAGTTTCTTCGTCGTCCCACCTGTTGAAGATGCGGACGCGCTCCAGCTTCTCCAACCATTCTTCGGGGTCTTCAGTGGGGGCTTCCCGCAAAGATGGCGGTTCCCGGGGCTGCTGGAGGACGATTGGCGACGTTGTTTCTTGCACCATGGTGTTGGTTGCAGCGTTCCTTCTTTTGGGCCCTTCTTGCACGAGACCGAACTCGGGTAGCAATCCTTGCAGTCGGCGGCTTTCTCTGGTTGGGCTGGCTTGGCGCCTTCCAGATGTCGTAGAGAGCATAAAGGGTGAGTACCCCGCACCACCACCACATGTAACGAAGACAAGGACGACGGAGTTGTCTTGAAGGAGAAACAAGTTTATTGGAGCGAACTTGTGCTCCCCTAACAACTCAAAAGAATACAGAGGCGGCGAAGCAGCGGTCAACAAAGTGACTTGCGTTGGCGAGCGTCGCGGCATCGAATAGCCCGGCGTCTGCTCTGCAGGCTTTTTATCTTTCGGCACGCGGGGTTCTCGAACCGTCGATTCGCATCGAGAACATTGTAGATCCAAGAAGATTATTCCGGGCTGTTCACGTTAGATCGGAATGCTCTCCCTATCAGAACAGATAACACACGCGGCACAGAAAGAAAGAATGGAACACGCGCTTCCCTTGGCACAGAGATAACACAGACCGGCGCAGCCGGGCGGTAAAAGCAAAACACAAATAAACAAACCCAATGCATGGTTCGCTGCAATATGAACTGCGTTCATTTTTCGCGCTGTCATTTCTGACACCCCAAAAAGCATGGATTTAGGCTGCTTATTTTTATTTGCCACACGTTTACAAAACAATGCCGATTTAAGATGAATTAGTGTCTGTTGCCAAACTTTTCGCCTGATTTAAGAAGGCGTTCTACGAGTTTAATTTACTCAAATGCGTGACCTTGATAGTAATGTATGCCAAACGTGTTTGGTCGACAAAGACATGCAGTCGGGATTAATTTTATTTCACCACGACCGAGATTTGAAACCAACAATCCGAGATGCCCTTTTACAGAACCATTAACACTTCGATTGCTTTTGTCTATATTGTCCTACCCAAACAGCAACCCGCCGCGGTGGCTAAGTTGCTAAGGCGTTGTGCTGCTGGGCCCATGGACATTCCGGGTTCAAGTCGCAGAAGAGGCGTCCGCTCTACTGAGGCAGGCAAAAACCAAAAAACCCCGTGTGTTCGATATTGGATAATATAGCAAATATATTTAGATATGTCGATGATTGCATGGTTCTTACTAGGTCGGTGAAGCCAGAAGAAGTAAACCTTTTAGTCGAGACGGTTAAGAAAACATTTATGGAGTGTTCGGACGGCTTGAAATTCACTGATCAATTACTAAATGATGGGTCCTTGCAGTTCCTCGATGTGTGTTTTAATTTCAGTGGAACACACGTGTGTTGGGCGTATAGGCTGCGGTCAAAAAAGAATATTTTGGATTATCGTTCAGCGCATTCGAAGATAGTGAAAAGGGGTATTGGCGTTAGCTGTCTCTGTGGTGCCCTCGAGAAGTCTTGTGAGCAGCAAGTGGCCGATGGTGTCCACCACCTAGTTGCACGTTTGAAAGATGCCGTCTTCCCTCGGGAAGTAATAGCATCAGTGGTTGAAAGCCTTTTGCATGATGTAAATTCAGGGGCACGAGGTCAAGGGAGGGATGAACCTCGCAAAGAAAGGAGGCCTGTGGTCGTCCCCTACGTGCAAAATTACTCCCACCGCCTTAAAAAGGTGGCGGGGAAATGTGGGGCCAACGTTGTGTTCTCCGCCCAAAAAAAACTAGGACGAATGTGCGAATGTGCTCTACTGTGAATGGCGAGGAAAAGGGCAACCACTGTGCTAAGAGGCATGCCACGTAGTTTGTTGGCTGCAAACAAGGCGTTGTATACGAAGTGCCTCTATCTTGTGGGAAAATGCTGTATTGGGCAGAATGGTAGGTGCATTATTGAGAGGCTCCAGGAGCACCGTACAGCTGTTTCAGCACTCGCTGCGTGGGGCCATCTAGATGACCATTGCCGCCGCTGCCGATGCGTTCAACACTGTGTTCCACTCTCCCAGAAGACGATAATATTGCGCTGTTTTAAGGTCCAAGCCAACCGTGAATTGTTTGAAGCGTGGCGCATCATGAAAGCTGGTGAAATGTGTGTAAGCACGGCATCTATTCGTTTGTCAAAAAATGAAATAAATTACCTGGATGCTAAATTGCGACGTGCGTAACAAAATTCTCCACTTGACCTTGTCATTTTTCTTTGTGCTTTGAGCATGTTCGCGCATGCGCCCTTCCTGTATACTTTTTGATGTTGGTAGTAAAAATTTCAGTTGATGTCTAGCGCTAGTCCTGTGTGGTCTCTAGTTTTGTCCCGTCTTTACCGCGCTACGTAACCATGTTTCGTAGTAAGAAGCTTTATGCACCAGATGGTGCGCCTCAAGAACATTCTTGAAGATGCATAACCCTGTACCCCCAACTAACGCTAACTGCTGGCATTTGTATAACATGTGGGGCTTTACTACCCAACGCGACGTGCCTGCGTGTTCATGGCAATTTCAGTTGTGAAGCGTGTCTGGCCGGTCGTTCCCAGTTTCCGTATCCGCCCTCTCGCATGTGATTTTAACACGAAAGTGTTTTATTCACAGATACACGAAGATTTCGTTCACGTCATAACCGTCACGAAAGTGACGCCAGTACAACGAAGCAAGGGCCTGTATAGGGTGCACCCCTGCACACAGGGGTTCTTGCGGGGAAGCAATCGTTAGTACTTAAGAGTACGTTATACTTGGTTGTTTGTTTCTGGTTTTATATTTTAGCAGGAAAGTGTTTAATGCCGGAATACACCAATATTTCACTGGTATTATATTCGTCACAGGAATGACGCAAGTACCCGTTTGCCGAAGCGACTCGCCAGCAGGACGTCGCTCACCAAGCACACCCACAAGAATGCTGCTCACCCAAATATCATGCTGAGCCGCAGATTTCGCCGCACATTTCACTTTCGTGTTTTACGGATTCCAATGACAGAGGAATCAACCAGTTTTTTTGGCGGTGTGCCTTTGTTTTTTACCAATAATGCCGCAATTATAATTCAAGGCAGTAAGTTGGGGGAAAACCGTTTGGCCTGAACCGACAGATTGCTCCGCGGGCAAATGAATCAGTCAAGTCGCCGACTTGTAGGTGTTATAGGTGGGACTGTGAGAGACGTGTGAAAATGGCTATCTAAACAGCCTTCATTTTTAGATGCGACTGCATCTCATTCACTCGCCTTTTCGCTGCATCCGGCGTCGGCGTTGTTGTCGGCATCCGCCCCTCCACCATTTTCCTCGCCGCGTGAGCTGCCCTCTCCTCCGCTCACCCCCTCTGATCTCCGATAGCGAACACTCTCTCGCGAAGGGCATTCGCTTGGATTCGAAAGGATTGGCTTGGATTGGCTTGGCTTGGCTTGGATTGGATTGGATTAAAGTGGATTGTGCTGGATTGTGTTGCGCCATAGCCGCGGTAGACGAACTGGCGCCGGCGCGTCCCCTCACTGTTATGCGCGCTATAAAACTCGGTGCCTGCACCGCTCCGCTCCATCGTTCCAGCGCCGTTCCTCCGCTGTCAAACGCTGCAACGTGAACCCCCTATGCGTCGCATCTACACAGGGCTTCCCGCGAGGGGAGGTGGGAGATTTTTCCACTGCCATTTCTGGTACACCAAAAAAGATTGATTCAGGCTGCTGATTTTTATTTGCCACACGTTTACAAAAAAACGCTGATATAAGATACAGTAGTGTATGTTGAGAAATAATACGCCTTGTTTACCAAGGAGTTCCTTGAGTTTCGTTTACTTAAATGCGTGACCTGAATGGGTGTGTATATCCAACGGGTTCGCTAGACATATATACACAATCATAGTACATTGCTAGTTTACCGAGCACGTGCTTCGAAACCCACATTTTCTTCTGCTGCTCTATTAACGAACGGATTTTTTCATATTCTCATTCCGTAATAGCTACCCGCCGCGGTGGCCCAGTGGCTAAGGCGTTGTGCTGCTGTGTGTGACTCCTAAATACGTGGCCGCTCTTCTGATGGAGGCGAAAACCAAGAACACCTGTGTGTTTGAGATTTCGGTCGAAATTATTTTGGAGACCTCCCCTATGGCGTGCCTCATACCTTGAGTAGTTTCCGAGCGTTAAGCCCAATGATGAATCAATCCGTAGTAGTTGCTCATAGGCTGTTCCTCTTTCCATTAGGAATTAGGTGAGTACATTGTCACATAATTGAACTACTTGAGAGGTGAAATACGAATTCGTCGGTGAAAAATGAAGGAAAAACAATAACCAGTTTTCCAGTGTGTGAATATGGATAACAAGGGAAGATAGGCGCATGGGAAGGGGTGCACGAAGCTAAAGGCGTTCTGTTTGGGATTGGTGATTAAATATACCTTCTAACTCATTTCGCTCAATAAAACGTGGACGGACTAGACTTTCACACCACAGGAAAACATGCTGCTGCCCATTTCCCTACCGCGTCAATGGCATCATACTGTCTCTGCATGAAGGCACTAACCCAAACCGATCATCCACGGAGAACAGCAGTCATGTCGCATCGAGCTGGGATTCTTCCACGTTGATATCTCCCCACATAAAAAACTGTTATGTAATGGATGAGCACATAAACCCGTCTGCTGGTGCAGACCTGCGCCCCCTTTTCTAATGAAAGCGGAATGTGCAAACGTGAATTTTCATACGCTTAGAAATACGGCGGCCACACATTGCTCCACGAACCTTTCACGCTGGACTGTAATAACATCGGCAGAGACATCACTTACGTATCTTTTGGTGTAGTAACTTAAAAAAAGTTGTAGCTACGGTGTTTCTGCAATAATGGGGTGTTATAATCGCAATTTATGTATTATCCTTACTGGCTGACGTCATCGTTACAAGTGGGAAAAATGATGTGTTTTCGGGGAGATTCTCAGCTTTTGGACGAGGTGAACCTTGAGGCGGGAATGGTGGTGATGGCTATTCAGCTCCTACCGGCTCCAGCATGCTTATCGCCACACGTCGCCTGATACATTAGGCCTTTACAAGCACATTTGCTACATGCCGTCCACGACATCCGCAAGGGCTTTTCTTCAGTCTTCTGCACTAGGCGATGGTATTTTACTATTTCTGTTTTGAAATACTCGTCATTAATCAGTGGCATAAATCTTTACAAACTGAAGCCACCTGTAATCTTCATCAGCTTTAATTTGACAGCGATCTCTTTTGTGCAACGTAGCTGTGAATTTATATTAATCCCTTCATACTCGTAGCTATCTCAAGAGCAATTCAATACCTCGAGTGAAACACGTCTCAGAACCTTTCTAGTGTTCGTTTGACCTCCTGGCTGCGGCTATTTCAACACCCGAAGTGAGATCCTGGTAGTTAAACTAGCTTTATGCCTTTCCCATTGTACGGCAGTATTAATTTGTATTTTTCACATGCCTCTTTCACAGCATTCCTTCTAATTGGATCTCCAAAGACATCAAATTCAACGTATAATATTTATAAATAGTCATGGTTGCCTTAAGATGTAGTATTCACCTATCATAAAATTACTCCCGAGAATATCAAATGGATACCATAACAGCACGGAAGTGACAGTTCGGAAGCCTGGCATTGGAGAACATGAGTGAAAACTGCAACCCTAGCCAAGTATGAACTTGACAACGACCCATCCGGGACTTCAATTTCAAGTCACTAGGGCTGCTGTCATTGTTGTTGGGAAAATTCCAGCATCAGGTCTCTGTGTGCTTCAGAAGCACTCGAAGTGACAACAAGACCACTCGCCGGCCGCCGGCCAATAACGAAAGGCCAGCGACAGCGTTGCGGCGGCAGACGTGTCCCCGTGGTGAAAAAAGAAGCAGAACATAGGAAGTAAGGAGTGTGCCCGGCACGCTACAAAGTCGGGAATCGGGACCCGACCCCTGTCCCAGTAGTCCACCACATTGCAACCACTAGGCGTCCCAGTGCAAGGAAGTCGTCTCATCGGGTGGTCTCGCAAAAGATGAGGGCCACCTCGAAGACAGCCGTGTTCATGACAAACACCGTGCAAGCGCCGACCTTGAGTAGTTACCTGGCCACCGAAGTACTCCCGTTGCGATTGTGCCTAAGGAATCACATATATCTCAGAGACGATCCGGTGGCAGACTAATACGCACTGTCATATTTTGTTCACTCGGTACTTGGACTATACCGCTTACTGCAATTTCTCATTGTTCGAATTTGCGGCTTTTGTCTCTGTCTGCTGTACTTATTTTTTGTGTTTTGGGCATTACAATTCCTGCTTACTTTAATAACCGGTTACATAGCAAACATAAAATTGCAATCGAATCTGCTCGAACCGCTGCAAATGTCTTCGACCGAATTCTGCTGCCACCCTTGCCGCATATCTGCCGCTCCTATCTCACCCCCCCGCGCCCCAGGTAATTCCCATCCGGTGTCTGTCCACCCATTGTAGGTCAGCGGAGTTCGGTTTTGTGGCGTTCGCAACGCTGTGTTATTTGTTGGGAATGTTGAGACATAATACTCGAGCTACAATATATAGGCTCAAGCAATCGCCTTCCCATTTACTGCACAAATTCTTGTCTTTGGGTATTTATTTGCAGTCTGAAAAATCCTGCGCACATTTTCTTTTAATTACCATACCCTGAATAGATATTTACGTTATTTCTTTAAGGAGCCCCTTGTTATCTTGCGGCGGAATACTGTTGAAAAATATGGAACCCATTATAGTGATCATGCTTCTTCATCTAAGTGTCGTAGTTTGGCCATGCGGCACTATTGGAAATGGAGACAAAAATTTCCGCATTCGAGTATACCAATCCAAAACCATAGCTGATGAATCGTTGTTATCGAGCGCAATGGCGTATGTTGTTAATTGCGGAAATGTATGGATAAACAATATTGAAAAGGTAAGAAAATTGTAAAAAGGTTTGCCATGTTGCGTTCAAGAAAACCAGAAGTAAAGCAAAATTTGTTTCAACCTTTAAACACCACGTAGAATTTTATTTTGCACGTTAGAAATCACAACGCAAAAGCTTTAGCGTCAACTCAACAGAATGCACGAATAATAAAGGTTGATAAATCACTTCATTTTATTGTCATACACAGCAAGTTTTCAAAGTCACTGAAAGTCTGTTATTTCAGCCGGATTATATACGTTTTCATAGCATTTAAAATTTCCGTGGTGCACGGCCAATATACGTGTGCATTAGCCGGCTTAATGCGCTATGGCGGCGACAAAGAAGTCGCTGTTGATTTTCCACTTTGCTTGATGATCGAAATGCCGCTACCCATTACCTGCCAGAGCTTCCTTTAGCTGCATATACCGTATTCACTCGCATAATGATCGCAGTCGCGCAACGATCTCACCCCGGCAGTTCGTCGTCAAAATACGACTTTATTTTCCCGCGCAATGATCGCACCCCGAACTTGCCGCAGCCATATGTTGTATGTGTGCCATCTAGCTGACGATGGTAGGGCTTACCTATGTTTCCTCCTCTTTCAAAGCGGACTTGGCTACGTTGTTGCCGCAGACTTGCCGATATTAGCGCTATCGGCACACATGAGTTCATTATTGGTGCGGAAGAAACTCTTACTAAATGCGCATAATGTACTCACAAGACAAAGAAAAAAACATGCGCTCAGCTTGCTCCGTCGGCAGCCGTGTCTGCAGTTTTGATGCCCCGCACTAAGAAAGCAGCAGCCGGCTATTGGTCGACCTGTTCTGTATTTGGCGACACTGTATCTGGCGTCACTTTCCAACGCGGCTGGCATGGTACGTAGAGTTTTCTCATGTTTTGCTTATTATGTTTTTATGTTCATGTGGCCTATTGTAAAAATTCTAACCTGCAACTTGCTTGCGTTTTCTGCGGTGAAACTGTTTTGGCTGAAAATGTACCTCGCGTAATGAATGCTCCCCTGAATTTGCATTATATTTTTGAAAAAAAAAGAGCGCGATCATTTCTGGAGCACATACGGTATTCCACCAAGACCCTGTTTCACAAGAACACGTAGCGCCAACGTCGATGTCCCTTCTCCAGTAAACTAACCTTGCGCATTTACACTTCAATGCCCTCAGCAGTCTGAGCAAACTTCGAGGACTTAAAAAAGCTGAGTACCCTGGAAAAAGTTCAATGGTTTGTAGCGGAAATTACAGCGCCCAATGCATTGAACGCGTCATGTTCACTCTGCATGAGGAAAGCACACATACGGCGACGTCACCGTGAAGCTGCTGCCGATGTCTCCTCAAAAGGTCTTCCGTTCTGACTCCAGTGCTCGTGTGTTTGGGTCTGTGCCGCATTCGTGCAAAAGTGTTTCCACACTGCCTGCATGAGCACCGGTCTGATTAAGTTACTTACGGGTGAAATTACAACCAAAGTCTGTAAGGTATTCTGTTTGCGCGGCAGTAAGTTTGATACATAACTCACTTGCAGTGCGTAGTCGCAAATGGAGATTGAGCAAAGTCGTGATTAACATACAACAAACCTGTTGAGAGAAAAAGTTGAATTGATGAGAACCCAAGTTTTCCTGAGGGAGCTGCCTACGTTAACAAATTACCGAGAAAAAGCATTGGCGGCAATTCCACCGCGTTCGCCGTTCTTTAAAGAGAGATAAAGATTCGTTCAGTACTTTATTGTCACGATCTCTACTTCGTTGGCAAGATCTGTCTGGACAAAAAGTGGGGCGCACGTGTGGCTTGGAAGCATTTGGAATTTCACAGATTAAGCCCACCGCTCCTTTGCCCAGACAGAAACAGCAAGGAAGCAAATTCTGAGCCTTATAAACTGCGGCCGTGGGTAGCAAATGGGACTATGAATAATCACGTAAACTTTCCGAGATTTCTTGTTATTAACTATGTCATTCCCCATGTTCATAGTAACACCGCTAAAAACACGAGACAAAGAAAAGAGGGCACAAACACGGCACTGTCCCTTGTGCGCTGTGTATTCAGCGCTATGGTTGTGCCCTCTTTTCTTTGTCTCGTGTCATTAGCGCTGTTACTATGAACATGTACAAACTCTACCAATCTTGCGTTGTAGCTTAATTCATTCACGCATAGATGTAGTGCCATAAACCTTCAATTGCCTCATTTCTTGGAAAGCACTCCCTGAAGCTCTACATCTTATGTACTTGCTGACGTTGTATTCGTTACTGAGTTTTTCTGGGCTGTGTCATCCTCCTAAATGTATTTCTGCTTTTTGTCACATCTGAAACCCATTCTAGGCGAGCAAGGGAGACAGCTAGTGAGTTTAAATATTGGAAATTACGAGAGACATTTGCAAAAACAAGTAAAGCGCGGTTTTCGCTTGTAGCGCAAAAACTTCTAGTTTGTCTCTCAGGGCCTATCAGGATTCTCCAATACGGTGACGCGTCTACTAAGTGATACCGGAAATGTAAAGGAGTAGGGAAAAAAATGTATAAGAATCTAGTATTTGGCACGAGATGTGTATACATCTACGAGTTTAGCAATAAGCGAACACGCAAATTATGATGTCAGCTCTATTTCTAATCCCAGAAGCGTTCACACACTACCAGAAGTGCTCCCATAACGTTACTGCCATTCATTGTGGCACAATAAACAGACATTTAATTCTGTGTACTGTTTTTAAAACGCGCATTTGGTGGAATGTAGAATGATGCGCAGTATCATGATTCCTTTATCGAGGCAGAGCAATTATTGTCCATAAAAGTCCTACCGTAACTCATCATTAATCATTCTTGCTTTCTTCTTCTGCTTCTGCAGGCATGAACAAAAAATATGTGGACCCACACTTGCCTTTCAGTAGGAAAATGCCGGTACCCCTCATGCCATAGCGTAGGCATGTTCGTGAGAAAAAGTGCATGCTAACGTCAATGACGATCCGTTGCAAGCCAGAACGTTTCAGCGCAGCTGTTTTTAGGGGGCCGATGGTGTTCTGTTAGATAGCTAATGCACAGCCCAACAACCGGTTGGGAACCGAACAGCTCTGATAAAATCTCTGGACACTCGCCACGACCGTGAAAGCGGACTTCCGTTCTATGAAAATAGTTTTTTGTAAATTCCAAAAAAGGAACAGTTCTGTGTAGGACAATGTACTGATCAATCACGAAGAGTGAGTACAGTAATACACTTTTACCTTTTTCTGACTTTGGTTTTTCACCCAAGTATTACAAGCATGTACGGCTAGGAAACAGATTTTCATCTCTAGCCATGCAATTTTAGCCCTGCCGTTCCTCGGTCAAAGTGTAAAGCTCATACTCAAAAGTGGGCCTTAGACATGTGCTCAAAATTCTTTACTGCAAGCTGAACAGTGAGCAGCTTTTCAGCCTAAAACAGGGAATCGCCAAGGGCGCACAACGACTCTTCGGCCACAAGACTTTGCCGCCATCCAGCCGTGCTTTTGTTGGCCGATGGGAATTCAACTTTCATCAACCTATGGCAGTTCAATTTTCGCAGACTACGGCCATTCATGAATGCCAGAAGGCCAGCTTTCGAAAATTGGCCACCCACCATGGCAGAGATATATCAGTGCGACTTACTCTAGTCCGGTGGTTTTACTGTTGTAGGTGCGGTTTTTCTGCTGTCCTTGCTCTAATTCAGCCCTAGAATAGCTATATCCGAGCTGTTTCAACAACCTACTGAACAGGTTATAACCCTTTACCCAGTAATCACTCGTGCTTATACGAAAAAAGTATTCTTTAACATTCGGAGACTGTTGGTTACAAAATTAGTGCAGATGTATTCACCTAAATTGCGGCTCGGGCTGTCATGCTGCGTCTTTTGGATGCGACCGCAATTGTGATCGTCGACAGAGTACAGCCACTTTGTTCCAAAAAAACCACAGCCACCAAGTTCAGCACTGTCTGCGGCAGTGCCTACTTGCACTACACAGCTCACACTGTCCCCAAACTAAGCCATGCACTTTCCGGGCACCTACATATATTTACACTGCTGGTATGCAACTCATCTGGTTTTGAGAATTAAAAATTTTCGACAAAGAAATCACCATGAACTTTGAGGTATCGGTAAATGCCCAGCTACAAAGAATTTCAACCACCTTTGGGGAGAGTATAAAATTGTAGTATGGTTTAAGCTAAACTTCAAACATATAGTTTTAAACCGGTGCAAAATCAATTCTAGAAAGTAAAAATAGTGACAGAACATTTTATCTGTGAGGGCCCCACAACCTAAGTGAATCAAGTCAAAGCTGAAAGTTTCTAAATTAAAACTACAATTACCATTTAAAACTAGCTTTATCTGTGACACTACTGATGTCCGGCCGTTCATGTGATTCACACAGCTCGGTGGCTGCTCCTGGAATATTTCACTACATAAAAATAGTCAGTATTACTGACATGAGCCCAACAACAATGACATTTCTTTTTCTGTCACATACAAGAGGAGGACACAGCTACAAAACTAATCTGACCTGCAATTATTGTACATTCTTTGTAGTTCACAAACCAACTGCAACTCCAAAAAGCAACATATCCTGCTCCAAGTGAATACTCTAAAGCAAAAATGTATTAAACTGACGAAATTTTATTTCAGCACAAAGGTGTCAAACGCAGGCCGGTTTGTAAATCATATACAGCAGATAATAAGTGGTGATCCAGATAACGTTTCCAATACCAGGCGATGGAACTGCCTCATTCACGCTACTGAATGCATGTGAACAGCTTCCAAAAATATCCTGTAGCCAGAAAATCCACCTCAACGATTCGAATCGTCTCCATCCCTGTTCAAAATTATTTTAGTGTCCCTGTCCCGGTCACCCAACTCTAAAAACTGTCCACCAAGGAAGGCTGGATTTTTCTCTCGTTTTACTATTACATCTACAAATCAGCAAACCTGGTTGTCCAATGAATACATGAGAAAATTATAAGGTCAAGCTGAAGTTTTGCAAATAATGCATGAATGTTTTTTCTACTCTTAGGCTGGTTTGTACCCTTTTTTTTCTTCTAATGGTACTGACTCCAGTTTAGTAATCTTGATTGATTGTAGGATTTAACGCGGCGACGCAACGCAGGCGATAAGGCGCGCCATTTTCGTAATATAAACAAACCTGTTTTTTGGGAAACAATATAAAGCTTGGCGTTTCCATTAGGCCAGTTGGCCATGCCCCATCTGTGCTCTCATAGCTCCGTGCTGCTCTCTCAACGATCATTCCGACCCCAGCAGGTTGAAGTAGCCACCTCACTAATCATTTATTTATTTATTTATTTTATTTGTTTATTTATTTGTTTATTTATTGTACCCTCAGTGTATGCATACATTGTAGAGGGGAGGGGCAATAAAAATTATGTAAGAAACTATACAAGCACAAAAATACTTCGAAAAGAACATTTGTAAAGAGCATGAAGTTTTAGTGGGCTATGTTTATGGGGTTACAACTCAGTGCACAGTTAAGACATAAGCAACAAAAAAAGCCTTTTTAGTCAAAGAGAAGCAACGCAAACACTTCCAAATAACGAGGAAACAAACCAGTGTCTAGACTTTTCACCGACAGCGGGTAAAAAGAAAAAAAATGTACAGAGGCGAAAACGAGGCACTTATTTCAACAGCTCATGCCCTCACAAGAACAAGACGCGGTATATCCAACAATCTATAGCGTTATCGTGTACACTACGAAAGAAAGAACAGAATAATTTTGGCAATTCCAATTTACAGATAATTTTGAACAGAGCCCGCGCATGCTCACACAAAACAAAGAAAAAACAGCAGCACAGAAGGGCACATAAATCACATTCCACCATGCTGAATTTCCGCAAGCCGTATATGACACTCCAAGGTTAACTTTGAGGGAACCGGAGTTAAAAAGTACGAAAGTAGAACACTAGGACGTGGTAAATTACTCAAGGTATTTTTAAAGAGGGTCGGATTGACTATGCTGGTGATGGAATGGGGAACACGATTCCAGTCATTGCAAGGTTCGGGCAAGAATGAGGTTGAATGCGTGACGGTAGTTGAATGAGGAACATAAACTTTCTGCAGATGGTTTTGGCGCGATGACATGTAATTTGGAGGCCTTATCCAGATAGCATGCAAAGCAAGATTATGATAGTAGATTTTGTGAAAGAGGCAGAGACGGCGTTTTTCCTTCGGGTGGCTAGTGCGGGAAAGCCCAAGTGAAATTTTATCTGCGTTACACTGGATGTGCGATGATAATTACCAAGAATAAAACGAGATGCACGGTTGTGAACTCGCTCAAGCATGTTTATTGTAGTGGAGTGACCAGGATCCCACTCTGAGCATGCACATTCAAGTTGAGGGTGAATGTATGTCGTGTACAGGAGCAGGTTTAGAATAATTACTCAGGAGCAAGGAAGAAATTTCTGCGGAGGTACCCTAGTGCCTGGTTAGCTTTTGCTGTGATATGTTCGATATGAGTATTCCAGGAAAGCTTGTTAGTGATGTAAACACCCAGGTAACAGTACGATGTTACAGGCTCTAATGGGGAATTTCTCAGGCAGTATGTTGGAGGCACATCATCTTTCCGGCTTATTCGCATGAATGCTCTAGGAATTTTCGCGCCGAGGTACCCTAGTGTTTAGCTTTTGCCTATGTTCCCAGGAAAGCTTGTATGTTGTTTTCTCAGCAGTATGTTGGAGGCACAATCTTTTCCGGCTTTGTAACTTTGAATTTCCTAATGTTTAGCCTCCATTTGCCACGTTTGACACCAAAATGTCACTGTGTTTAGATCGGTCTGAAGGTTTGTAATATCCGAGTCACTAGTAATTTTTCAGTAATCATTGCCGTAGGGGCGGTCTCAGGCTGAAATTCATACCGACGCGCTTCATGTTTAGATATTGTTCTCAAAGTGACAGGGAAATCTTCGAGGCCTTTGTGATAAACAAGTAGAGCGAATGCTGAGTGAGTGCGCCATCTTTGGCACTTTTAGTGAAAGAAATCATCGTTTTGGAGAGAGAAGGAGTGTCTCTTGACCATGTGACATCGTTGACAGGTGTGCACACGTGTAAGTAGTAAGCATGTCCTGTAATGTAGCCAGTTTGTGCTTCGATTTAAATAGCGAAAACAGCGAGTGCAAAGACTGCAGCGTTTCATTGCCAATAAATAAGGTTTTTGTTGTTCCCCGTCTGTTCTGGATTCATGTACATATATAGACGTTTTTTTTTGTTCTTTCGGCATAAGGCAAGTTAAAGGCTATCAGGTGTTTCGTCTTTTATTGCCGTATGTGCGCAGTGTTACAGATTTCCAGTAGTATTATTTCATTAGCTGTATAAGAATATTTATATAAGTTGACTCTGCCAATTAGTGTGCCACTGGGTTTAAAAAGTATTTGAAAACCGGGCGAAATATTGACAACCACAAAGATACAGTCGCTGAGAACGATCGGGAAAAGCAGCAACTAAAATGCAATGAAAGAACACGCAACCAGACCTACGCGGCCATATATGCAGAAAAAAAGAAAGGTGGGTGTTAAAAAATTTAAACCCTAATAAATACGCTCCTTCATATATTTCCTATCTCTGGTATGCTGGCCTGTGGACACAATCATATTCCTTCTTATGGGGTAACTCTCCCGCACTGTCCTCGTATGGGTCCTATTGTACCGACACCACCTTTTGTTGCCTAAATGGGTACTAGACCCCCATACCTCAGCCAACCAGTGGAAGAAGTCATGCCTCCACAAATTCAAGTAAAGCTCCAACGTTGGCCGCAGGTGCCCGACCGCCGCCGCTGGGGCCACGAAGATGCACGTTCGTGGTGCGCCTAGAATGCTGCAGCCGATGCGAAGTCGGCCCGCTCCCACCCAGGCTCGGATGGCATACCTAAGATGGCCTGGCCACGTCCCCTGGCTCGTTCCGTGAAGCTCACGTGCTCCGGCCGCCTTCTGGTTTCTTGCCTCCCGGTGTCTTGCCTCACCTTCTCTTTTTGTGCGCCCCGCTTTTATCCCTTCTGGGCCTTCCCGTGGCGCACTCTCATTGACTGCTTGCCTTTCCCAGATCCATATATGGCCATCACGACACTGGTCTCCTGCACGGCGTTCTCCGATTGGATGACCAGTGCAGTGCCATATTTGTACATCATGCCTGGGTGTTTCGGCGCTGGCATACCCTCATTGGTGTGCTCGTGGCGCGCACTTGAAATTTCCGTTCCTTTCTTCTTTCCCTTCACTTTTTTGGGGTGTTTTGGTGCATCTCCTGTCCGCGGGTTCCCTGACACATGACAAACGAGATGCCTTCTTTCTCCAACTAGAAATGAAAATTGTGAAATTGAATACATACGCGACCACACACAAACGCACACAAATGCTGGGACTCTTCAAAACCCAAACACTGAAATACGCACAAACGAGCACACAGTGCGATTGTTCACAGAATTCAACTTGAACCGCAGTCCCGAAGAAAACCCATGGTTTTTGCAGCTGTTGTCGCAGCCGAGTGTCGTGAGCCTATGCCATCAATGAGTTTCAGTACACAGTGCATGTTCTACGCCCTCACTATCAGTACAAGCGTGACAGAGAGGTGATACTCAGCTCCTCTTCTACATACAGGTATTCGTTGGCGCAAGCGATGTTGAGGCTTACTTACGGTTCCTAGGCCACGGTAAGTTCATTAAAACTAGGCTAGGCTGCATTAGAGAAGCTTAGGCGCAGTCAATTTTTTACAGTGGCTGGTAATTTTGTTGTGGTCGTTTATGTGGACAGTTTAACAGCAACGGCCGCTAGCTGCAAATGAGTTTTGTTTGTGTCGTGACAGCTCACTCATCCCGTAAATTATAGGCATATTACGTGATAAACCTCTAAACAAACGAGTTTGTTTAAGCAAGCAGCTTCGGGTAAAGCTTGTTCTGCATACACGAAGTTGTACAAATCAAAAGTATTACAAATCAAACATAAACAGGAAGCTCTTCTCAAACGTTGAAACTTCATTGATGACCTCGGCACAAACGTGTACGTACGCGCTTATTTTTTACCGCGTTTATAATAAAACCCGCGTACATAATGCACCAATCTTACTGGGGACGTCTTCGTGGTGACATCTGAGACTTCTATCATGATTCCGGTTTCCGAATAAGTAGTTTATTTGATGCAGAAAAAAACCTAATTTCGAACTAACACTTTGGCAAGTTTTATTTTATACATGCATCTTTTGGCATGTGTAGCGTCCGCCTAGCGACACATTTTGTGTTGGCCATTCAACAATGAGACGAATAAAAAAGCAGATAATAGAGATAATTCAGTGCTCCTACTTTGCCCAAAGCACGCACAAAACAAATAAAAACCTGCACGGCAGACAAAGTTAACCCATGAACTCACGTGGCCTCCCGATCGACGAAAGCTGGTTGAGAACAGGTCATGGTCATCACGACGAGCATCGATATGGCTTGATGAAGATATGTTGCCGATTTCATTAAGGTTTTTGCATGTAAGCCAACCGTAATTGGGTTTACTTAAGGCGAGTAGTTGATCTGGGGCTAATGAGCTGGCTAAAAAGGGTGCAGGGGGGGCCGCAATGACCCTTATCTCTGCCCAACATCACTCCGTCTTTTTTACGCCAGTGAAGTTTCTCTACTACAAATGTGAAGAAGGATAGCAGATAATTCTTGCATCATTGCAGATGTTCAATGGTCAAAACTCCCATCAGATACATTTTCAACTAGTATACAAACTGGTCTCATCCCATTGGACCACAGACGTCCATAAAACATCCGCTGGACATCCGGTGTCGGACATTTGGACGTCCTTTAGACATCCGCAGAAAGCCAGCGGACGTTTTAGGGACGTCCGTGGGATGGTCCGATGCAAAGGAATTGCTATCCTATGAACGTTGACAGACGTCCTAGCCGGATTTCCCGACATCCAGCGGATGTTCAAAACCGGGCATTTCCAAACCGAGATGTACAGGGGACGTCCAGGGGATAACAAAATGCGGATATTGGATGTCCGCCGGACGTCCGCTTCTAGTCCTAAATTTTTCGAGTCAGGGAGAACCTGTACTCGCTGTAAAATTCAGTTCTTTTTAGATAAACATGCCCTGAAGCACTACTCCAGCTTTAAGAATACTTGGTACAAAAGCCTCTTCTGTAGCTTGTTTTGGCACAACCCTAATTATAAATGCTTTCCCCATGCACTCTGTGGGCAGAACTCCACAGCCTAATCATATTTCTCTTGCCAAGAGTGCGAACAGTGATGTTACAGAAGCATAATTCAGTGGAACGTTGCAAGCTTATCGTCATGACTTTTCAATAAGGACAATACATACACTGCGGGCTGTTGTGTCAACGTAAATATGAATAAGTTGTAGTAGGCAGTTACCTCGTTGAACAGGATGCTTCAACATGGCAGCCCACAGTGTACACATGGTTCTATATTGAAAAGGGGTTACAATAAGCTCGCAACTTTCCACTGTATTATGATACTGCAAGCATCACTGCTCCCACTCTTCTGAGGACCCCACACCACATTACGATGCTGTCAATCCTCCTGCTGCTCCCACTCTTGCCAAGAAAAATATGAATAGGGTGTGGAGCTCTCAGTCCACACCGTCTGTGGTACAAGCACTTAAAATTGGGGTTTTGCCAAAACAAGCTACAGAAGGGGCTTTTGTATTGAGTATTCTTAAAGGTGGAGTAGTACTTCAAGGCACGTTATCAATAAAGCATTGAAATTTACAGCAAGTACAGGTTCTCAAGTTTACTAGAAAACTGAAACCTGCGCTATTAAGCTTCATGAATCCATACCGAGTATGTTTGGGATATTTCCATTAAATTGCTAAGACAAAACTTCCAGCAATGCACGCTAAAGAACAAAGAGTTAGCTTGAAAAAGAAGTATCGAACAATTAAGCAGGCTGCTGAAAACAAATATACTGAATGAAATAGATTACATGTTGCAAAGTACTGCATGCAAAACAGATGAGACAATGTCGTAAAGATTGAAAATTCTTTATTTAACGCTTTATAGCTCCCAAAGTAAGTACAACCTTTCATGTGCCCATCACGCTTCATGCCAGGAACATCTTGGCTCAAACCTTTCCCCAACTCCTCGGTCAGCACCTGCAAAACCAAAAGCAACAATTACAGGTTTCTTTTTGGAGCCACCCGAAAGAAGTCAAATACATATAAATTCAAACTGCATTGTTTGTGTAGTCCTATATATGGCTACATTATTAGACACACAAAAAGAATTTTATCCTGCTTTTGAACTATTTTGGTTGGCTCGAATTTACAGCAGCTAATGTGATCGCAGCAACAAGAAAAATCAGCACCGCTTTTGCTGCTCCTGTCGCAAGTGTGAATGGGCCTTTATACACAATACATTCACACAGTGACTGGCAGTTGCGGAGGGACGTAACTTTGCGCACCGAAAGCCTGATTGGCCAGGCTAAATGCCTCCCCCCACCCCTGATATTTCAATATTTTTAACATACCAAGTGGCCAAACTCCAAGCTTGGGAGAGTCAGTGGGGTGCGTTTCGATACGATGCATGCTTTTCACCTACGCGCTTTGACGGCGTCTATCAAATGAGTCTATCCCCCCCCCCCCTATTTAAAACGGACCGTACGGCTTCTTACACGTTTCGTACACCGTGCCTACATTTCACCTCAAAGCCAATGCATAAGGCATCTCCGCAACGAGCTCACACAGTAAAAATTGCTACAACCCTTTCCGTAAACATGAGTGAACGTAAAAGTAGCCACTGCGCACACCACGTCGTAGGTAGCGCCGGGCTGAATGCGAACGCGGGCATTCTCAACGACTTTATTTCAACGAGAGTACGTGCACGTACCGCTGATAGCTTTAAGGGAACGGTATAACTAATTTACCGCGCCTATGTTTGCGAAGAAAACCCTGAGCGCATTTTTACACTGTCATTCAAAACGCGCTAAGCCAGTTATGCCTAACTTCGGCACGGCGTACGGCTAGTACAGTACACGGAAAGCTAAACACGATTTCCCCGCCCCTTCCCCATTCACCGGCACTTATAAAAATGTCTTAACTTTCGTTGAGGACGCAAAAAGATGTCTAGAAGAAAGCAGCAGGGTTTCTTTCTCTAACATAATCGAAGTTCGTTGGCGCTTTACAACTCGCACCATCGCCACAAACACGAATGGCTATGGCTATACGGCTTGACGTGTCTTGACCAGTGTTGGCTTTGCATCGCACAAACGAAAAACAATGAAAAACTTTAGTCACAAAAAATACTTTTTAGCCTAATTAGCAGCAAATCAAACAATACAACATTGAATATCAACCCAACTGTTCTTATAAAACTTTACGAGATCTGCTGTCGTTCTTTTTTTTTGAATTCGAACATAACTATGTTAAGTTGATTCGTTCGGGCCGCAATGAGTAATTTGTGCGCGAGCCAGAAAGGCGCGAGGGTTACAGCTACTACAATTGTTTTCTGAGCTTACAAATTGTTTGCCTCCCGAACACAATTAACGCGAAGCTAATTACGATAAGTTACCAACATGAACGAGGAATATTGCTTCAACCATACAGACGTACGATGGGCGTCCAGCGGACGTTATTTATGGGACCATAGTAAACGTCCATGCACAAACGTAGCTCGGACGTCCGTCGGACCAAATTGAACGGACGTTCACGTTTCCCAGAAAAATACATCCGAAGTACGTCCACCAGACGTCGAGCGCGGGAGTTGGACGTTCAGCTGTAAAGCGGATGTCCTACGGATATCTGTGGTCCAATGGGTTGGTTCTAGGGTCCGTTGACCTGACCTAAGTTTCCTTTCTAGTTGTTTATTAAGGTGTCAAGTTTAAGCTCCGTATGTCATAACCGGCAGTATGCACTGGTTGTAGATTTTTCGATGAGAAGCATCACATGCTCGGGGCTGTGTCGCTACCTTTCTCGTTGTCGTTGTCGTTGTCCGCCGTCCGCGCTCTACTGCGCATGCGCGTCTCTTCAGCCCCGTCAGCGTTTGGGCTGACGTCAGCGCAGTCCACTTTTAAAAGGAACAGTAAGGCGGGGCCGGGTTTCGATCCCACGACTCTCTGGCCGCAACGGGAGGTACGTGGCGCTCTTCCCACTGCGCTACAAACCGAGACGGGAGCATGTGCTACGAACGCGCCTTATGTCTTTCACTCATAGAAACTACGTCAAGAAGCTACTGATACAACGAAGGCATGCGAAGCTGAACGTCAACGGAAACGACGAACTGAAAACTAATGGGAACTTCAGTCGACCCCATGGCTGCTTCGCATGCTACTCAGGGTCCCCCTACGGGAAGATGGTGTAATTTGTTTTCTTTTGAGTGGCAAAGGTAGCCTACTTTTCATTATTTGGGAGAGCTTGCCGAGTGCTCCCCGACCCATACCTATTCTATACCGGATTTCTCTCTCGAGCTGGGGTTAGCACTAGTCAAAGGTAGATATATTCTGTTATTTTTTCAAGTGTTTCGTTTCATAAGCTAAATGGGACCTTTTTCTTAAGCTTATTCCTCAATAGCAGGTGGTTTCTGATTGTTCTTACTGAAGCATTGTTTGCATTTGTTCTGCACTGTCTCACTCAGCAAGACTGTTTTCCGTAAACCTCAAATGGCTCAAGTATTCAGCGTTAATCCTTAATTTTATGTTTTTCCTATAAAGGTTTCTAAATATCACCTCCAGACATGCTGTGAATAGTTTCGGCGCGAGGGTATCGACCTGTTTTATTCCCTTTCGGAAAGAAAATTTATCGCTTGGCTTTTGGAGGGTTCTCCTGCCCGTGCATTCTTTATATATGTCTTCTAGAAGTCTTGCGCAGGTTTCCTCTATTCTGGGGTCTTTTAAGGCTTCTGGCCCGGCTGCTGTGAGCCCAGAATCAAACGCTTTCTCGTAATCTAAAAACGCCATGTAAAGGGGTTTCGCCTACTCAACGAAATTGAGTATCACTTCATTGACGACATGGATGTGATCCATGGTTGAGTACACTTTCCTGAACCCAGCCTGCGGTCTGGGTTGTTAGGAATCCCGGCTGTCCCCTATGCGAATAACTATAACTTTGAGGGTACGCTGTAAACAACTGAGAGTACGCTGATGGGTCTGCAATTATTCAGGTCTTTGGGATCTCCCTTTTTGTAATCAGAATAACGATGGCATTTTTCCAAGCTATGGACACTGTTTGAGTGTTCATGTTCGAATCATGAATCATGTTACCTTGCAAAAAACGCACCCGTTGGTGCCAGTTGTGGGACGCCTGAACGAAGATTTATTTTTTCTCGTGACCTCTAAACGTTCTTTAGCTACATACGTAGTTACTACTCTACAAAGCTTACACTCTGCAGATCATGGCAGGTGCAGACAAAATCAAAGCCTTAAGACAATTTACCTACATGGCTATTTACCTCGTCACGTAAGATTGTGTTTGATACTGCCTTTATTTTGTTACACCGTGTACCCCAGTTATCACCCACCGAGGGTGATGTTGCAACCGCGGGACTCTGATGTTCAGATCCTTTAATTTGTACTGGGCCCCTACGACGAAATAGCTATAAACTTCTTAATCAAAGAATGGGAAACGGGATAGCGCAACCCTATCCACCGGTTGCTTTCCGCAAGATTGGTCTTTTCAATTGAAAAGCCAAATATGACTTCTATTTTAACTTCCCGCTATTTATCTACAACTTATGAAAACTGCATGCCTCAGAAGACGCAAATGGCAATTCGGTCACCGACATATGTGTGAACTGAGCAAATCGAAACACGGGTGTGGGTTCAATGAAAAAAGAAAGCGGTCTAAGAGGACATAAGGAGCACCAAACTTTACTTGTTAGCTTTTTCTCCCTGTCTGATCACGTTTCGTTTTTTTTATACAAAGTTGCGGGTTCCATTTTTTTCAGCTTTCATTTTTTTTACTGTGAAAACTGTCGGCTCGAAGAGGTGTTTTCAAAACTCTGTCCGGGCTCTTCGACGCTGTAGCCTTTCTTTCGCAAGGAAGACCCGTGTAATACCATCCCGAGGCCTTTACTGTGCGTCGTTCATCATTGCGTTGTTTAAAGCTTGATGCGCCCTGCGTGCTTTCTGGTAAAAACTATCGTTAAACGAAGCCATTACGCCATACTACCGTTCGGTGGTGTAAATGTAACGTGCACATTCTTACATACGCAAAAATGCAACAAACTGGGAGAAAGAAGAAAGCAGTTTTTCTTTAGGTTGAATACTCTATCCAGAGATGCTACCTAAAGCAGTACTATACTTTGCCTGCTAATGGTGATTTGCCTTTCAGTGAGCTTTGAACTCACTAGAAGCGTTTTCCACACGCTCTACGACTCCTCCCCAATTTCATGTTGCACGTTTTGAAAAGAATTTCGTACATTTAGAAAATGACGCTCGCCTCCGGATACAGTGAGTCCCGCATCGTCACGAGGTTGGGAGAATGTCTGAGAAATATTAACAGTGCTTTTCCCGTACGATAGTTGGAACGGCGAAAGAGCATTCTCGTAAGAACTCGTCCCCCTGTGCTTTTACAAGGAGCTGCTTGAAACGCAAGAAAAGGTGTTCTCGGAACCATTGCAGGTAACTTCAATTAGGCGTCTTGCATCGATTAAAATGTAAAATAGTCTATGAAATGGGATTTTTAATTATAACCGGTTTCGTTGTTTATACGCCGGCGTACGACTTTCAGACGAAAACAGGAAGGCATGCGGCCCAATTACCGCTTACTTCTAAAAGCAGCACAATAGCGCTTTGTCCGCTCCCTCCGCGACTTCCTTGTGCGCCTCCACAACTCCGGAATAGCCTTCAAAAAGGATCCCCTTTTGCCTTCGTCGAGCTTACGTTTAGATCAGCGTGCATTTAGACCAACATTTCCCCCCGTGCGTACCAGCAGATGCACCGAAGCGCTGAAATTCCATCTCACTCGAGCCAAGATGAACGCCTTCTAATGAGCAATGACCTTTATCGATTGGCGTGTGATGCGTTATTATGATGCGTTTTGAATGAATAGCACCTTTGCAAACAACGCATTGTGAAGGCGCTTTTTTATTTCCTGGGAAGACGAGCGCTAAGCGACGATGCCGACGCTTGAGAAAAGTTGTAAATTTTCATCCATTTATTTCCTTAAACACGCATTAGTGCCGCCTAGGATTAATTACGCTACTGAATAACTAGCCCATCAGTGTGGTTTCTTACTGTACCCGCTACACAAATAACGTAACTTAATTGCCGCAATTTTATTAGCCGTATGTGTACATCGGCGGAACAAAAAAAGGAAAAGTTAACCCCGTAATCCGATTCGCAATGTTCTTGTCGGGTTGTGCTCGATTTCAGTTTTTTTTAGCCCTGCGGGAGGATTAAGAAAGGTTCTAACGTTCTAAGTTTGTGATTGCATGTTGGAAAATAGAATAATCTAAGGTAACAGCTGTTGTTTACACCTGTAATCGAAAAAACAAGGAGCGTCAAACTGCCGCTGATTCAGAACTGTCAGAGATTTCAACGAAGAAACCGCATGGAGGCGTTTGTTTATTCCGATCAAAATCATAAACAAAAATGCAAGAGCGCGACAGAAATACCAGAACAATTGTTGGTCCATCCAGTGATGGCGGCTACGAACAAGTCTAGACGCCTGCCAATAAGTGTGCAGATTGTGACCGAGAGACTGCCGTGATTGGCGTGTGAGGGTCTGAGTAGCTCGCTGGCGGGAACCTTTAAGCCAGGCGACTGAGCGTTCGGCGAGTAAACACACTTTGCCTCTCTTCAATAACCGCCGATGAACGTTCAAAAAAATATCTCTTTGACCCCATTTCGAGACGAGAGGAATGGGAAAGGGAGAGAAGTCTACGTGTTCTGTGAGAATATTCGGCAGCTATAGAGCTTATTGATAACATTTTGCTCAGTTGTCGCAACGGGCTCCGAAATAACTTGGCGTCTGTCGCGACGCACCATATGCGGCCCGTATTGGCCAATGACAATGTATACACGGTTGTCTGGAAACGACTAAATCAGGGTGTCTAGCAGTGTGTCGTCATTCGGCAAGGTCTGGCTAAGACGGTTTCGTGGTTCTCTGCCGGCGCGATCACTAGAATTCGTTTTAAAGACGATAGCATTTCTTGGGCTACTTAAAGGCAGAAATTTTGTTTGTCTGTATGTGTGTCTGTGACTCGATTCAGCCACCCGGCCAAATTCAAACTGAATTTGGGCAATAGCCTTATACACCCACAGCCAAACCTAAATGCCTAAGTTCGGTGGTAATCTTCATACTCTTCGACATTGTTGAATAAGAACATAAACGCTAATCTGAGCCAGAAAATAAATTCATAAGTGATATTTGTAGTGTTCCTTTGCTAAAAAAATCATCGATGCTTGTTTCTTGCGATATCAAATGGAATACCATATCAAGTGCAGAAAATCGCCGCCTGCTGTTACGCGCCACTATAGCTCCTGGCGGAAGTTTAAGAAATGAAACGGCAACAGTAACGAAAGGTTCCAAATAGGTTCCACGTTTCGCTCAGAATTCAAGTGGAGCAGGGCAACGTGGTTCTATAAACAATGCAGTATCGTGCCTCGAATTACGCGCGTTTCCGCCGTACAGCAGCGCTGGCATCGAGGTACCCGGCCTGGAGCTGTAGAACGCGGTAAATTTAAACTGACTTGAGGAGACCTCTAGCCTGTTATCTTTGGAGGAACGAGACGGGAGAGGAACACTTGAGAGGTGAGCGGGAAAGAGAAGGGAGGCGTTTACATGGCAGGGGGGCCATTCGGCTATCCTCTTTCGCCGATATTTGCAGCGGAAGGAGCAGATACGCGGCCACTTTTTTATTCTTGCACTAAATGACGACACTGATATTATTTTTTTTTCAACGTTTATTGAAATGTAGAAAAAACACCCGGGGGTCTCTTGCTAGTGCATCAGACCCCCTTAGGGGTAGCGATAAGTTGAGGTTCACGACGGGTATGGGTGGGAAATAGCAAGGGAAAAATAGTGGGTCGGGATATGAAATGCAGGAGACTGTCCCACACTGCCTTTGCTAAATTAGGTGGGTAGGCCGGACGCAGGAGATCATTTAAGGAATTTGGTCGTAAGTTAGCGGGAAGGGTGTCTAGGAGAACCTGTCTTTCAGTTTGAAATCGATGACATGTCCAAATGTGTTCAGTGGTGTCTGGAATTTCACAAGGAATACACACGCCTTGATTAGGTGACGAATGAAAAAAACTGTTGTCGTTTTGCAGGGGAAAGGTTGGTAAGTGTCATTAGCTGTCTGAGGCGGACTTGTTGAGAGCGAGAATAGGACTTGGGAATGGGAGTGTGGTTGACCAGGGAGGCGAGAAAGTCTTTCCGTTGTTGTTTGATGGCGGTCCGGTGCTCTTCAGGGTCATAATCGCAGTCCGAAGGCGTCCAGCTAGCTTGGGGCACGGTTGTGAACGATGCACGTGCCGCCAAATGGGCTGCCTCATTTCCGGGGATTCCGGCATGGCCGGGCACCCACGTGATGGTGACGTCGATGTTCTGTCGATGAAGGATGCTCTTGAGTTCGTGGATCTTCTTAACTCATAGGCTGTATGATAGTTGATGGCGACACTCCAGGAAAGCTTCCCGACTATCTATGTGAATGTGTATGAGTTTGTACATGGAAAAAGATATATGTTATGAACAATGTGACGAAGTGAGAGGATGATACTTTCTAGTTCTGCCCCTTTAATGGTGGTATCTGGTGGCAAGGAATGAATGCTATTGAAGTTAAATGCCGGTTTATGCCACGCCGAAGTTGTGCTGGATTCTGTTTTAGATGCGTCAGTGTAGATGCTGAGTGTATTAGGGTGGCAAGACCGTTTCTGGTGTTGTTTTGCAGATTTCCGCCTGTTTTGTGGTTGGGTATCAGGTTTAGGATCCGTTAATGATAGGGTGGGTCATGGTTCTGATGTGCTGGCTATGTCTGGCAGCTGCGAGGTATTGTGGCCAATGGCTTCAAGGATGTGTCGTCCGTACCGTGAGGTGTACAGTCGTTGTACATGCGAGTTACGGTGTGCGTATGCCCTGTCGGCGTATGTAGGCATGTTACTGCAGTCGTAAAGGTCATGAATTCTAGTGTAAGTGGGTAGGCCGGTAATGAGTCGTAGACTGTCTCTGTTAAGTATTTCAAGGGCTTGTTGTTGCTTTTTAGTAATATTGAGGTAAGGATAGGCATACATGACTCGTGAAATGAGGAGGGTGTGAGTGAGGTGTCTAAGGTCATGTTCTTTAAGGCCAGACTGGTGTGTCGTGAAGCGCTTTATAATGCGGAGGATCTGTTTAATTGTTTTAATTGTGTTAGTGACCCATCTAGTAGCCTGGCTGTCTTGATCAATGTGTAAGCCTAGTACCCTAATAGATGATTTGCGAGGAATAGGCTGATTATTTAGCTTCAATGAGAACAGCTCGCGAGTTGGTTGCGTCCTGAAGTTGTGGCCATTAAGTACCACGACATACTCCGATTTTTCAGGTGAGGCCTGCATACCAACATCGCCAAGGAAATTTGTGACAGCGTCAACACCTTGCTGAAGCATATATTCTTGTTCCCCTACTGAGCCTTTGTTTGACCACAATGTTATATTATCTGCGTAGATAGTGAAGTGCAGATCAGGTATACTGGTGAGATATGTGGGCAGGCGTGCCATTACCAAATTAAAAAGAGTAGGAGACAAGACAGCACCTTGCGGCATGCGAATCCGATTAAGTCAAGGGGACGAAGTTATGTCTCCTATTGCAATTTCATAAGTACGATTGAATAAAAAAGACTTCATGAAATTCAAAGCTCGGCCTGTGATTCCGTGAATAAAAACCTGTCAGGCTATGTGAAATCCTAGTTACTGCAAGGTCGGCAACGCGGGTAGATACACCAGATTTGTATGGTTACGTCTACGTCTGTCTTCAGGCAGGCTTCCCGAGAACGCCAAAAACATTCAGTGGCAAAAAGTGTGGCGAATTCTTCCCACTAAAGACAGATTATTTCATTGGGGAGCAGCCGAGAACTCTTCCTGTCACCATTGCGACAGGAATCTATAGCCAATCCTTTCTCAAGCCTCACCGCAGAGTATTGCTTTCGGTGCATCATGCACAGTGCCGCTCCATGTTTTGGACTTGCAAGGTATCAAATGACCGAACATTGCCCTAGACCCACCTGGGTAAGCTGTAAGCAGTAATTGGCGATAATGTAATGTGGCGTAATCGCTGCAGGGTCGTTGCACAAAATCGCAGGCTACGTATGTAGTTCCCTTTGCTTTCCTATTTCAGACAACACCTCGTGACCTTTCTAGAGAGTGAGTTGACCGTGTTGCATGAGGAAGAGTTTCTGCAACACTGGTCCATCCATTTTATAGAGGTGTCGAACAAAATGGTTATTGTTCATTCCAGTTTTTCAGACCTGTGTCCTAAGGGATATTCGTTGTTACAATTGGTTATTTTGTTAGAATTGGCTGTTATTGCGCCACAATATTCATTGTGTCATTAGCACAACCCGTGTATACCGTGCATTGCTGCCTTCTTGTAGCTTGTACACTTGTATCCCTGGCATGTTCATCTTTTGGTTGTAACCAACTCCAAATTCTTTGTATGTTAATCTTTTGTATGTAATCAACTTTGAAATCATTTGTGTATTCCTGTAAGTGTCTGTAACTGCTAGCCTCCGGGCTCTGTTAAATTTGTAACAACAGACGCTGCACTTGTTTAATTGTTTTAGGTTGTTACGTTGTATCATTGATACCAGGATTCTTTAATAATAAATTTATCTTTTCAGATAGAATAATAAATTTATCTTTTCAGATAGACATTTAGACATTAAGCCCGAAATTATCCGGTTTAAGCAGCCCCAGAAAAACTATGGTCTTTAAAAGAAACATGGCTATAGATTACGGTGTGGTGCAGCACAGCTAGCCAAAACCATCCGAGTTCATCGGGGATACTTCCCTGCGCCTTTAGTCTACTTCCACCCCTTTGGTAGGCAATTGCGACCGACGCTAAGTCAGGTGTAAACTTTACGGACAACGATGTTCTCGAAGGGAATATTTTCCGGTACCTGACACACAAAAATATTTTCTTTTGATGCAACGCCCCTAAAGATACGTGATATTGTTTAATGAAACTACATTCTGGGGAGAGTAATGGTAATCTTAATACCTCACTTTTTTTAGCAACGCAGAGAAGTATGCTTCCATGCGAGCCACATATGGTTATTTCAGAGATAATAATTTCAGTACGTGTTTGAAGTACTTTCCAGGAAGTTTTTCTTCCATTGATTAAGCTGGAATAGCCAGCTCAGAACAAGCCAAGCTTTCCAAAAGTTTCCCCCTGTTATTAAACAGCAGAAACAGAAGCCTTCCGATTAATCGCCGAGCCTTACACTTCAGGTAAACGTACCCAAAAGCTTAGAGAGAGAGAGAGAGAGAGAGAGAGAGAGAGAGGTAAAAACAATTTCCAATTACCTGACAATGTATTTGTCCCTGTATTTTTTCTTCGGTGTTTATGTTTTCGTGGTACACTGCGGCTGCTTGTTACACAGAGTGCCCAAAGCAGAACGTAAAAGACATTGTTTTGCCCTTCCTTTCATAAATGACAGGGACAACGTTGCCTGGTGCGCCTAAGAGACGAGGTCGTTAGTGCGGTGGAGTTAAATCGCTTACACCCGCAAACGGCGGCGGAGAAAAAATTGAAAAATGTAATTTGATATTAACACAGATCCAGTAGAGTCATTAATGCTCACTACGGCGTTTACAGGGCAATGAATGAAAAAAAAGTCAAACGAAACAATAGAAAAAAACCGCGCTGAGAACTGATTTTTCTTCAGCGCTTTCATTCGAGGTGACGCATCGGCTGAGAGCCACGTAATGAGGCTTTGTTCCCTGATTGTTGGATTGGAGAAACGTTTATTGTGCCTGCAGTAAAGCGCGCACGCGCACTTAGGACGTGGCCTACGTCGCCTACGTCGGCGGGTGCTCTGCGAGGATCCTCGCTCGCCGTTGCCGGCTCGCGAGGTTCCTGCCTAGCAAGCGCCTCGATGACCTGCTGGACGGCCTGGAGTTGCGTTTCTTGGTGGTCACTCCGCATTGCTTCCTCAAGCTGCAGCGGTATACGTCCTGAATTAGCTTCGCTTGGAAGTTTGGAGCAGTCCCAGAGCATGTGCTCGAATGTGGCCGTCTCCCTGCGGCACACTCTGCACTTGTCGTCGGGGTGTGATTCCAGGTACATCCGGTGCAGTAGCGCCGGGCTCGGAAGCGTCCTCGTTTGCAACTGCCTGAACAGCACGGCCTGTGACCTGCTCAGCCCTTTGCAGGGCGGCGGGAGAAGTCTACGGGCCAGCCGAAAGGCCTTGGTCAACTCGTTGTAGCTGGTCATTCGGTCTTTGGCGCTGAAGCACAGCGGGAGGCCGTTGCCCTGGGCGCGGTTGGTTAGTCCTCGCGCTCGGGCGTGTGCCGTTTCGTTGTGGTTGACATTCTTCTCCGACGCTGCGCCTGCGTGCGGCGGGAACCACTTGATACGAATCCTCTTGTCGCGGTCTGCCTGTCGGCTCAGAATGCCTGCCGCCGTTGAGGCAATTCTTCCTTTCGCGTAGTTCTCTCCGCCTGTCTGGAATCGGTGAGGATCGTGTGGCATTCTTGGTCTACGATGGCCAGGGCGATGGCTATTTCTTCCGCTTCCTCGACTTGCTTGCTTGACGTGCTGGCGGATGCCCGCAAGTTGCCTTCGCAGTCGACCACGGCAATCGCGAAGCCGTTGCGGCCAGCATATTCGGCTGCGTCCACGTATCTGGCGCCGGGGTCTTTCGCGTGCAGGTCCGTTAGTGTTTTGGCTCTAGCGCGTCTTCTGCCTTCGTTGAAGTCCGGGTGCATGTTCCTCGGCAAGGGGTCTACCCGTACGTTCCGCCGTACGTGGTCGGGAACGGGGCGTTTTGGTCCCGGTTGTTCGTGATAACTGATGCCTTGCTTGCACAGGATCTTTCTGCCGGCCTTGGTCGACGACAGTCGTTCCAACTGAGCGGTTCTTTGCGCTTCGGCGATCTCGTCAAGCGTGTTGTGCATGCCCAGCTGGAGGAGACGCTTCGTGTTGGTAGTTTCGGGTAGGCCGAGGGCTGTCTTGTAGGCCCTCCGGATTAGGATGTCTAGCTTGTTCTTTTCGCTTTTCATCCACTTGTGGAAGGCTGCCACGTACGCTATGTGGCAAAGTACGAAGGAGTGTATGAGTCTGGGGAAATTCTCCTCCTTCATGCCTCCCTTCTTGTTAGTAACGCGCTTGAGCAGTCTTGTCGCGTTCGCCGCCTTTCCCGTGATGCGGGTGACGGTGCCTCCGTTCCTACCGAGCGCTTCGATCGTCATCCCTAGGACTCGGATCTTGCTGACCTTCGGTATTGTGTTGCCGTCCCTGGTTCGGATTTTGATCTTTTCGTGCTACCTTTGCTGCTTGATTCTGTGCGTTTTGTTCGGTCGGTAGATCAGGAGCTCGGACTTGGTGGGGGAGCAACGCAGTCCCGTGCCTTCCAAGCTTTCTTCGATCGCGTCGACAGCCGTCTGCAGGTGTGGATTCTATGTGGGCATCGCTGCCCCGTCCACCCACAGCGTGATGTCGTCCGCGTATAGCGTGTGTGGTTCAGTCCTTAGAGCTGGCATAGTCTTTTGCAACTTGTATCATAACGAAGTTGAAGAGCATGGGTGAGATGACGGAGCCTTGGGGGGTTCCCTGACGACCTAATGTCTTCTCATCCTCTTCAGGTCGCCAGCTCTGAGCTCTGGCCGTTCTACCGCTGAGGAAGACCTTAATATATTCGTACGACCTTTCACCTAAGTTTAGATTGGATACCTGCGAAAGGGATGCCGAGTGCGTGACTTTATCAAAGGCACTCTGCAGGTCAAGCCCGAGGACGGCTTGGTGTCCCTGGTTTCGCCGTCGATGACTTGATGTTTAATTTGGATCATGGCGTCCTGCGTGCTCAGGTGTTGGCGGAAGCCGATGATCGTCTCGGGATAGAGGTCTTCGTTTTCGAGAAACTCTTGCCACCGGTTGAGTAGGACGTGTTTCCAGGACCTTGCCCCGCAGGACGTGAGCCAGATCGGGCGGAGGTTGTCCGTGCTCAGTGGCTTCCCAGGGTTTTGGTATGAGAATTGTCTTGGCCTTTTTTCCACTGCTTCGGCAGGGAACCGCTCCTCCAGCATTTGTTGTAATACACCGTAAGGTTCTCGATGGAGTGGTCGTCGAGATTTTTTAGGGCCTTGTTTGTGATGAGGTCCGGCCCAGGTGCCGAACGGCTGTTCAGGTCGTGAAGGGCAGTGCGTACCTCTTCAATTTCTATATCCCTGTCCAGACGCACGTTGGGTCGGCCGCGGTATGGACCGTGGTCGACCGACGGTGTCGTCGGGACGTATTTGTCTTGGAGCTTCTTTCGCAGGGTGGCAGCTCCTGTCTCTGTAGTCTCTCGATGCAGAAGTTTGGCGAGACGGTCTCTTTGGTGGGGACTTGGTTTTGTTCTCGTCAAGTAGCTGTTTGAGTAAATTCCATGTCTTGCCGTTGTGTAGCTGGCCGTCAGCCGCATTGCATAGCTCGTTCCACTGCTGGCTGCAGAGCGTGCGACAGTGCTCTTCGATCGTGCGGTTGAGCTCGGCCACGTTCTTGCGGAGCCTTCTGTTAAGCATCTGCTTTTTCCATCTGCTTTGTATGGATTTCTTTGCGTCGATGAGGTGGGCAAGAGTCGGCTGTCCACCCCGTCTGTATCTACGTCGGTCTCGATTTTTTGCGTCGAGTCGCGCACGTTTCGGGACGCATCTTTTGAGTCCACGTTCGATGTCCGTGATCTCGTCCTGTCTCGGCTTCTTCTCTCGATCCCTGAGCTTCCTGACTCGGTCCAGTCGACCCAGGTGTACTTTCTTGTACTGCTTGGTTGTTCTCCCGACGTGGGCACGATGATTTCGACGATCGTGTGGTCGCTTCCCAGGTCTTCTCCGGTGTTTCTCCAGGTGATGGTGACCGGTTCGTCGTTCTTGACGAACGTGAGGGTCGGGTGTGTGGTGTCGCGAGAGACGGAGTTTCCGATTCTTGTAAGGTAATGCCGGGTCCGTGATGAGGGTGTAGTTTAGTTCTAGTGCGTCTTGTGCTAGGTTTCCTCCCATTGGCATTGTTCTTGGTGTATCCCCACGTCTGATCCATGGCGTTGAAGTCTCCGCAAGCCAGTAGCTTTGACCTCCCCGCTGCAGTGCTCGCCTTGTGCAGCACCGACTTGAACCGCTGGTAGCCTTTGCGACGGGTTGCTGTATATGTTTAATAAAAAAACGCTTTCCTTTCTGCGTTTGGTCGGCACGAGCTCCGTGAATGTGTGCGCTATCTTGACGTTTTTGAGTACGTGCTCCACGAAGGTCAGTCCTCTTTTCACCAGGGTGCCCAGGGCCCCTGCCCTCTGGAGGGCCGGCGTGCACTCTGTAGCCGGGAAGGGACGGTGTGGCAGTGAGATTCTCTTGTAATAGTAGCACGTCGGGTTTCGGTTGGCGCGCTCGATGTGTTGTTGGATCACTGCGCGCTTCCGTTGGAGGCCGCGGCAGTTCCACTGCCACACGACTATGCTTGCTGGTTCGGTGGCCATGTTTGTCCGAGGTGTAAGTTGTCACCGGGAGCTCGGGTACCCTTGCTGTTGAGCGAAAATAGGGTGGCTCGTTATTAGTTGAGTGTTCCTCTCCTGGACGGCGAGTTTGCAGTCGTACTCGCCGAACTTTCTCTCAATGGTGCTCTCATTGCCAGGATCAGCTTCTCGAGCTTGTCTAGACGGGAGTCGATACCAGCGAAGCGAGCGTCGAGGTCGCTGGCTGTCTCCTTATTTGCTTGCTTATCGATGGCTCTCTTCTTTGGTGCAGGCTCCGTGGCGGAGTAGAGCTCTTTCGTCTCTGCCTCGCTAGTATTCGGCGCGGTCGGTGTTTGCTCCATTGGTTGTTCCTTGTTGTTAATCTCCTTGCGGATGTTCGCCATCTCCCGGGTTAATTGCAGGATCGTGACCCTTCATCTCAGCATTTTCTTTTCGCAGTGCCTCGATCGTTTGGGTCTCCCTTTGCTCGTCATTTGTTGTCTTCTTGCGTCGGACGCTTGCGTCCCTGCTTTTCATTGCGTTGGGGGTTCAGACGGTGTCTGCCAGCTCACCCGGTCTCTCGACGGGGGATCTTTTGCGCCTGTGCACTAGCGTCACGGCTCTGCAGCCTCTCTTTGCTGCCTCTTATCGATTGTGAGCAATTCCTGGAAGGAAGCCTCTCGACTTGCGGCGCAGATGGTGGCTCGAGCGATGGAAAGTCGTGCTCGAGTGACATCTCGCTTTCGACCTTTCACCGTTCCCACTGTCTTTTGCGAACGACGTATGAGATTTTGTACCTGGCTTTGCGTTCTCTGTCGGCGGTTAAGTGCTTACCGCCGCAGAGCTTGCACTTCGGCGAACACGGATGATCCTCTGGGGGGTTCTGTTGTCCGCACCCTCTGCAGATGGTGTCGGTCGGCGACGGACAAACATCTTTGCGGTGTCCGATGCGTCCGCACTGGTGGCAGACGTCCACCTGTTTTCGGTATAACTGGCATTTCATGAGGGCGGAGCCGTATCTCACATAATTTGGCACCTTGGTGCCGCTGAAGGCGACGATGATCGTCGTCGTGGTTCCGATTCTTTTGGCTCCCAAGGCTAGCGGGTTGCGTTCGTTGACGATGCTGACGTCGATGTCCCTCGGTGTTTCGCTCACAGGTACTCCCCGGATGACTCCCTTGACGGTGTCGTGCGGAGCCGTGCGGTATGCGCCGACCTCGTGCAGCTTGCCTTGAATGTTAATTTCGCTAATTTTCTCGTAGCGACAGGCGTGTTCTTCCTTGGGCGTACTGATTACGATAATGTTTTGCTGCACGTTGAGGCACAATGCGTCGGAGTGCCCGGCTTCCTTGGTGATTCCAGCCGCTGCGTATATTGATGTGGTAATGTCGATCAGCCCAGTCTTGACGACGCTTAGGCCGCCCCTAGGTCTGACAACGATTTTGGTTTCCTCGCGCGGCATTTCCGGCATTCTTGCGGCCTTAATGGCTGAGGCCTTCACTTTCTTGGCGTTGAACGTTGCCTTGCGATTGACGGCGTTGTCATTTTGGAGCTTCTTGTCTGCTCCTCGCTGGAGGTTTCTCAACAGGCGGTCTCCCGCGAGTTTCCAGCCGGCGTCTTCGTGAAATTCTTCGGGAGAAATTTCTTCGCCCATGACTTCGACACACATCTTGGCATCCGAGCTTGTTGTCGGAGTGGACGACTACATCTCCGAGATGAGCGACAGCCGCCGGGGCCGGCGCTCGCGCAGCACTTGCAGCGACTGCACCTAGCTTCGGCGCTGCACGCCGAGGCTTAGCAGTCGGTCGCACGGCGTTGACACGAAAAGTTCGATAATTCGGCGAAAAATCACTTGCCTTCGATGATTTCGGTGTCTGTCGATGCCGCTCGACTTTAGGAACACATTGGTGAAGAGGAAACTTCGGTGTTGGCTAATTAGCACTGCGAGAGAACTCATTAAAGACAGAGCCGATGTGAACACACCCGTTCGCCTGAGCGACCGCAGCGCCCTTGTTCCCTGAGAATTTTTCGGGCACGTGCGCGAAAAGCTTGACTCGGGCACACAGGAAATCTTCACTGACGATAGGCTATTGTGGCGAATATAAGGGGCGAATCTTTCGTGTGTGAGAGAGAGAGAGAGAGAAAAAACACTTTATTCAAGAGCCCGGCTAAGTGAGTTCGGTGACCGACAGCCGTAGCCTGCTGGTGACAATGGCAGCTCTTTCCGCGAGACTCTTCTGGGTCTGCAAGTCCGAGCTGCCCAGCGCTTTCATTCAGGGCTCGTCTGAGGAGATCAAGGGAAAGGGGTCTTCAGAGCATGCCCATATGAGATGAGCGACTGTGTCCTTCGCACCACACGCACGGAAATTAGGTGACGGATATAAATTCGGGTGAATATGGTGCAGTATGGAGCGACATGGCAGATTGTTCGCCAGTAGTAGGAGCTACAGACGTTCTTCAGCGTTAGTAAGATCCCGATGAGCGGGCGGATACATTCGGCGGGAGAGGCGGTAGTGTGCGGTGATTTCTTGATAGCTTAATAAGCTGTCTCGGGCTGATCGGGCTCCATGTAAGGGGACGAGGCTTGGTCCTGCTCGGGTCGTGAGCTCTCGAGCTGCTTGGTTGACCGCATCATTACCCCCCAACCCTGAATGGGCGGAATTCGAGATCAATTTCACTTCGGTGTAAGGAGGATTTTGTACGACAATTTTGAGTACCTGCGGGGAAATACTCCCTTTGGTGATGTTTTTGATGGCCGTTTTCGAATCTGAAATTATGATTGCAGGGGTTGGTCGGTGAGCTAGTGCCAGCGCAATAGCCGCCTCTACTGCCGCTGTCGGATTTCGGGTGCGTACAGTAGGGGAATTGAAGGGTTGAGTGTTGGGGTCATACAGAGACGTCACAGCATAAGCGTCGTGATGTCTGTATTCGGCCGCGTCCACGTATATCGTGCTTGGGTTTATTGGGTATTTCTCTGTTAGAGTTCGGGCTCGTTGTTCCCTGCGCTTTTGATTGTGTACCGAGTGCATGTTACGCGGGAGAGAGCGAATGAGAAATTGTGCGTGAATTTCATGGGGGATGGGGACTCTGGTATCGGCCGTTAGCGGGGCTCACAGGTTCAATCTGTGCACGATCTGTGCAGGTTCAATCTGTGCACAATGAACCCCCCTACATAAAACCCCAGCAACCCCAATCAAATATTCATTCGATATCACAGATGCTGGGAGCACAGTAAACCGAAATACAAGTCCTTTTCTGAGAGAGAGTTAAAATGCTAAGCTTTTTCCCATGCTGAGTTAAAATGAAATTGCAAATCCAGACTGCTTCAACCGTGTCAGAATGGTGCAATGGGATAACTGTTGGCTTCATAGTGGGAGGGACCCAGGTTCAATTCAGAACACGAAAAGGGTTTTTTTTTTGCTTAATGTGCGTGATGTGCCTTCACTCATCATCATCGTTTCGTGAAACCCACTGCCCCAGTTAGTGCCTCACGGTGACTTTGCTGTCTAGACAAGGAAATTGTAGCAGGCAGGGTCCTATGCCTTTTTATTTATAAATTTCAAAAAAAGCAATACATACTGTCCGCACATTTATATTCATGCCTCCTAACCACGAACCTACGAACGACATGCACGTTCATGGCACCAAATAAAGGCTTACATGAGGAATACTGACAAAGCAAAAGAGTTAAATACACGGATCAGTTGAAAAAAGAAGTTATGATATGTGTTAAATGTACTTGTGAGGTCAGCGTATTGAATGTGTAATGTTCAGGTTTAAAATTTGGGGAATTTGAAATTGAACAATGTGTGTTATAGCATTAAAGTGCGTGTATGCACAACAGATCATTTGTTTTAATTTTGTACCCACTATTTCTGATGTACTGTTTGGCCACTATATTAGGAAAATGGTAGTGGTATGATACGGACGCACTGATATGTTGTAATATATAGCTGCCCCGCTAATATCTCTGCGGACAACTTGATAGGGTGCGAGTAATTATGCGATTGGTGGAAGCCACTTAGGGAACCCGGGTTACCTAAGTAATCTGAGCTCATTAGAGTAAAAAGATGCTAACCATACTGTCCAGTAAAGATGGCTAGTATCATGATAGTATGAGCTCAATACAAAGGACAAAGCCAATATACCATCCACTGATACAGCAGACATCGAATATGTTAGACGGCAGATTAGCCTGTGAAATGCTTCATGTGAAGGAGATCTGCTGAAGACGGGTAATGTCGAAAGCAGTAATCTTTTTAAATTGCGGGAATTCAGAAAGGCGAACAATGTTCCATTAGCGGCAAGCACCACCGGAACTTCAACTGAATATGATGTGCCTTAAATAGGCATAACCTATCCGGAGTTGTCTGGGGCTCAGCAGCAGTCTTCAGGTGCCCCTTGACTGGGGGAGCCACGCTCCCCTATCAGAAAAAATCGGGGAGCCATTGCTCCCCCAGCACCCCCTGTTCCGACGCCCCTGCCAAGGAAATCATGGAGTTCGCCGTCACGGAACTAAGCGGAGCAGGTATCTTGTCCCGAGCTTGAAGCCGCTCAGTGGCGCGTGCCTGGCTGGCTGGCTGGAATATCACTGCACCCGGCTACGGGCAGTTGTAGGCTGTGTGCACTGTCGATGCTGCTGGCTCGGCGGTGTTGCGTAACTTGACGGCGTACGTCAGACACAAATGTCGTCCCTGTCGGCAGGCTGCACATGGACAAATTTACTCCTTCACTGACCATGCCGGTGCCCCGAAGGTGAGCTTCTTCGGTGGCACGAGGGGTTTCCTCAGCCGCGAGAGCACGTGCTTCGGGCGGAGATTCCAACTCGGAGAGGCGGTGCTTCGGCAGGTCGAACTCCTTAGTTAGGTTTGGCGAGTCCCGGGCATGACTATGCCTTCGAAGGCGCGGTTCGCAACGCATAAGCGATCATATACCCAAATGATGGATCCGAATGATCTTGGAGACTTGCCGAATAGCGTAGAACGAGTGGTTCAGATCACAGGGTCAGTGGCCCAGCGCCATGAGCATAGATTGCAGAGCTCAGTGTTGCGCCGTTTTTCAGGCGACGCCTCCTAGCGGCAATCCTTGCGAAGCGTGCTCGTGCTCGGCCGGAGAGACCACCGGCGGCGCTGTGGTGAGCACGTGCCTGGACAAGAAGACACCGGCGAAACCGTCGGTCCAGGACCCGTTTAAGTAGAAGACACCACCGGGGGAGATGTCAGCCGCGAACGCCGGGGTTCTGGGGCCCACCGCTCCAGGGGGAAGGCACGGAGAGGGTGCCTGTCACCTCTCCCTACCCGTGAGCTGGAGCGCCACGGTTCTGGGGCCCACCGCTCCAGGCGGGAGGAGTGCCCTGGAAGTTTCCGTTTTCCTCCTCCCCCATTACTAATTTCCAAAATAAGATCTGAAGGGGACGTGAGAAGACGTGCCGCCAGTGCTGCGAACTCAAGAGAAATTTCCCTACATCGAGGGGATTTGGGTCTTTTGCGTCTACATGGTCTGATGCCTTCAGTGGTGAATGGTGCCCTTTATAAACTTTAGCAGTCATTAGTTTTATATACCTATGCATTTCAGTTTCTCAATGAAGCGCAGATATCTATTTCACATATATGCGCATCCAGCAAAGGTATCGCCCCTCCGTTTGATATTGTTGATGTAAATTTGAAAACAACACGGTTGATGAATTTTATACACTTGCTCGCCAGAATATCTCACGCACTGCGCATCACCTGTGCTCGTTCCTGTTATTCTTTTTTACATACTCGCGTGGTATTCCAAGTTCACTCTTTCGTAGTGTAAGATTTTTGTGTCAAATGTTGTGTAGTGCAAAATTTCCAGTTTTTGTGACAAGCGCACATAAAACCCAGGGGTCATGTGTACTCCGATAATTCAATCTGAGCTAACCCACCACAGTGTTTAAAGAACCGTTATTTTTTTCTGCAGAATGTTCCCTTGGTTCAATTCTACGTATTCTTCTAGTAAATAAGGCTGGTTAAGTATATTTTCGGGTGGTTGTGAACAGGACGCTGCATAGAAACACGTTTATTTAAAGTCGTGCATCGCACCAGAAGTGTCTGGCTTGTACCTAACTGAAAACGAAATATCATAATCGAGATAAAAATCTCGGCGGAACTCGTGCGGCGACTTCCGATTCCTCGCTGTCGCCAAATCTCGGAGAATTCATTGGAACTGTATACATATTCGTTCGTTGTAGAGAACCGGGGAACAGCACCTTCGAGGAAAGGGTGCTCACACCTCCCGCACCCTTGGACATTTTTGACGTGGCATCATGAAAGGAGTAGGAAAACACTCGCAGTGTGCGGGTGCGATTTTAAGGTGACGCAGAATTCAGATTAAACGAGTGCTCCTAATGAGTGTGCACTATAGGCGGTCTCGCGATTACGACGAAAGAAGACAAGCCCAGTTAAAAATACAGAATCGCGGATTGTAGCTCTTGTTCTGTTTATTTTACACTGTCGCACGCTGCGTAACTTCCACCCCTGTAGAGCAGGGGGAAATGCGGCAAAGGGGGCAAAAAGAAAGAGCGACAAGGGAGCGCCGCGTTCTTGCTCGCACGCATAAATTTTCACGGAACCCTAACGATAAACACCGCTGCTGTTACAAAATAAGGATGGATGCAGCATTTATTGTCTATTTCAGAGTGAGGTTCCTTCCCGCTGAGAGTCACACCTTTGTCAAGAGAGGTAAAAACGTACAGCCGGACCGCTGACCAGAGAGTTAATACTCATATAGGAACTGATATCGGACTTCTTATATTACAGCACCGGCTAAAGGGATTCTAAGGAGAAAATGCAAGTTTGATTCATTAAAAAGACTGCTTCGTACTAATCACAACGATGTCACTTTCGTGGCAAACTTGAAACAAATAACGGATATAATAAGGGAGTTGTGACACGGAATTTCAAAACTGAGATAACTATGTAAAATGCTTCCTTTTTATCAGGGCATATCTCCCAGCAAGTTTGAACAGTAGCCGCTTTATAACATATTTTAAATTCATTTTAATCTCTGTCCGCATGAGAAAGCCCAAAGCGGTCCAGCATGACATCACCTGCTACTTGCCCCAAACTGCCGATGTCGAGGCTACTGTGACGTAGCCGACGCGCTGGCTGCGGTTGGCGCGCGCTGCTACACGTGTACAAGTCATGGTTTTGGGACTGACGTCATGCTGCCCGGGCGCGCGTGATAGACCTCGGCCGGACTGGTGGAGCGCATGCGCTCGCTCTCGCGGGCGTCCAGACCGGCAGCGGCGCGACAAGAATAGTGACGTCAGGTGGCGGCCGCTCATGGAGGCCTGTCATGGCGGCCGCTCGGCGTTCGTTTTGTCGGAACCGAAACTGATACGAATAAACGACGCCGTAAATTGTAAATAAACGAACATCGTAAATAAACGACGCCGTAAACACTGAGCCACTGAGCCGCCGCAGTGGCTCAGTGGCTAAAGCTTGTGCTGTTTAGCCTGAAGACGCTGTTTCACCTCCGGCCGCAGAGGCCGTTTTTTCAGATGGAGGCTAAAAGCAAAAACGCTCGAATGAGAAGATTTGGCCGCAAGTTACGATCCTCAAGTGGTCAAAATCAATCCGGATACCTCCACTACAGCGGGCCTAACAGCCCACGTGTACATTCGGTGCGTTAAACTCCTAAAACTGGATTTGGAAGCTTCGTCAGTGAAGCGTGGAGGCTGCGTCAGCACGTTGCTCGAGGATAACCTGTTCATGCGGGAACTGTTCATCTTCCACACCACCACGAGACTTCGACTTCAAAAAAAAAAATAAAAATACGCGCCCCAGAAGCGTTAGCACAGCGAAGGCGTCTGGTGGAGTAACTACTATTCTCGCTTGCACGATGGTTTGGTGGCGTTGAGCCTCAGCGTACTTGATTTGTTTTTTCTCCTTTCTCGCACTTGGGAGATATTTTATTTTTTTTACGGTCGCTTCATGTCAGAAAACTTTGTGCTGCTTCTTATTATTTTTTGGAATCTGGGTTTGTTTTTTAGCGAGAGCTACAATGGCCTATCCTCGTCGTTTCGCTGTGGCCGGTAGCCGCACCCCGATCTGAGCGGTTGCCTAGCAACCGCCGCAGCGTGCGGCGCCGCTCGCCACGCCATCTATCATGACGTGAGATGAGGAGCCGGTGAAACCGCGTTGCAACCATAGAGGAGGAGCCAGCGTTGCATCGTATATATAGAAGGGGCGCCTGGGAGGGATTAATCATCGTCAGATATGGAGAATGAGTCGGAGAGACTGAAAGTAGCCAGGCTCGTTGTTGGAACGAAACCAAGAGGAGGCAGCGAGCAGAGGAGACGGAAGAAGGACGAGACGCACGCCCCGAGATGCGTCGTAATTACAAAGCGGCCAGGGGAGTGGATTCGGATGAAAATGGTTCGTCGTCTTGTTCGGCATCTCCTACCAGGGCCGCGGATCAACGACGGAAAGAAAGCATGAGGAGGTAACGAGCTGGGGGGACAGAAGAACGTGTTAGGCGTATCGAACAGTAACGTACCGAGAGGTAACAACCAGACCTAACACTCAGAAGTACGAAGCTAAACGATAAAGATGTAACCGTACAGACAACCAACCTAACATTACCGTATCTCTTTACTGTACCATTACCGTAACATTTCCGTAACATTACCGTATCTAACATTACCAATAGCATTACCGTATCTCTCGCTACACCCACCCAGGCATAACTTATTTAAGCTACAGCCAATTTTTTACCCCCATTTGGGTGGTTTCGATTGTCATTTTTGAAAGTTAGATAGTTTTGTAACTTTCAGGTCGGTTTTGGACGTTACTTACCAACGTTGTTCTCGTGTTGCCCCTCTAGAGTCGATTTAGGCTGCGGCAGCGATGTCTTCCCTTTGACACCTGCACAAAGCCCGCGTACTGGATGAAACCTTTTGCAAAAAACTGCTCCCTATTGTAGAGCACAGTTAAGCACGTGCTACAAGTTGGTTCAGGGTACGATAAGACGCCTAGCGAAAAAAACAGTTCCAGTCCAACAATCAAGTTATGATCAATACATTTAAAATATCGTTTCAATAACCACACTTTTTATGACTGCTATTTTCAGCTGTCTGCGCTGCCGTCCTCGGTACATTCCTTTACTTGAGAAGTACATGGACTAGGCTTGATGAAACTGCTGATGAAATAAAATATTCAATCAAATTGAAGCGAGAATTTATTCGCCATTTGCTTATAAAAGTTGAGTTGAATAACCGATTAGTCTGCTCTGAAGTTCAGGATCCCTGCATGGTCACGTTCCCCAAATTTGTTTCTTTAAGCCAATATAAAGAAATAAAACGGCTAATAAAATAAAACTTCATCAATGCAACTCAATCAATTATCCAGTCATCAATTACTAATAAATCAATAAAATCCAGTCGTCGATTACTTTCTACTGAATATCGTGGAACACCTGTGTGGTTCCCCCTCTAATTTTTTTCTTCCAGTCAATCTTCATGAACTAAAAGTTACTGAAAGAAAATGTCACGAGTCATAATCAATCGACCTCAATAAACCCCTCAAATTTGTTTTTTATGTCGGTCTGGAGCAAGTAAACGGCTGATAAAATAAAAAGCTATCAATGAGATTCAACCAATGAATCAAGTGCCCATTTCCAACAAATCAATTAAATCCAATCGCGGATAAAAATGCCGTATTAATTTTCAGTTATCCTTGCGGTCATTGTCGATCAATGTGTAGGAAGTAGTATGAAACTCATCAGTGCAAGAACGAAGCACTGAAAATCTAAATTCTGCAACGCAAAACTCGCATTAGTGGTAGCATGGTTGTGCGCTGACTTTCGAAGACGGCGACGTCAAAAGGGAAAGCCTAAAATCGGGCGGAGGGTGGGGGGAGTCCACGGGGTGATGATTTAGCTATTACTTTCTCCTATCCCTGGCCAACCGAGCATCTGATTTGCATTTGTTAAGTGACACACCGGTCTCAGTAACATCACCTGTGTGCATCGCTTCAATGCGAGTAGCAGGTGCTCGCCCCAGATGAAGCGAAAAAAGAAAAACCTCATTTTGAATGCCGGAGAAACATGCATTAAGCGTTGTAAGTTAGACCAGCCGCCTTCGCAACAAGACCCGTTGCCGCCGCAGCCGCAGATACTGCAGACTTCGTTACCATGTCAGCGACCCTCTGGGTAGATGAAAGTTCTTCGTCGTGAGCGACGAACTGGCGGCTTGAAGTTCGTCCGCTTCTCTCAAGTAGAAAGCACTGCCGGTAGGAGCGCTGACCTCACGGGAATTGCTCACGTAGGTCCCTCTTCTCCGCTTTCTTTCTCTCTCTGAATCTCTAGCATGCATAATTCCTTCTAATGGTTGCAGAATGAAGTTGCAGAATGAAGTCTGCAACTTCGTTCCTTTTATCAAAGAATGTTCAAGTGGGAGTGAACTGACTTACGGCAGTAAAAATAATCCCTATGCCACTGGCTTTCTGAATAAAACATTTCGTCGACATTTCAACAATAGGTTTGTATTTTGAATTCCCTTTGGCCCACTAACATTAGGCACAACTTTTGACAAACACTGTGCATTTGTGATTTGCGCCACATAATCATTGTCTTTATGATCATGATGATCGTTAGTCAACGACAGTAATGATGCTGCCACTAATGAATGACAGCGATGTGCCATAAGGAAAATAGAAGCCCCTTTTTAAAGAAAAAAAAATGATTAAAATATGAAGCTTTCTCCCGCGTAACCTGAGTCAAAGTCAAAGTCCGAAATTCAAACTGGTTCGACAGTGTCGGAATGGCGCAACTCGATAGACGCCGGCTTCACAAAGCGAGGGCCCAATTTTGATTTCGACCACGGTGGAGGAGGAGAAAAAAATGTTTATTGCTCCAATTGAATGGGAAGAAACGATCGCGGGATGGTTGTCGGTGATCCATGGTGTGTGGCGTCCCTAGTCCGGGATACAATGGTCAGCTGCAGCTCGAATGACCCTGGTCACGAGGCCAGGCTGGTTTTCCTGGCCATCGCTGGTCAGCAGGACCTCCCACTGCTCCGGTGTCGGTGCGATGACTTCTGGTAGTCCCGTGATGCGTTTACACTCCCACACCATGTGCTGGTCGTCCCATTCGCAGTCGTAGCTGAAGAGCGTGCGGTGTGTATTGGACAGCTGTGTGGCGTGCGGAAATGAGTTTGTGTGCGGTCTCCGGAAGTGTGTGGCTTCTTCTTTGATTAACTTCGGGTGGCGTGGCGGGGAAGCGCTTTTGTTTTGTTAGGGCGCTTGGTGTACTTTCGCTTATCATAACTATCATCGTTTTGTGAAACCCACTATCTAAAGTCGGTTTTCCTGAACTGTGTTTTCCTGCAACATCGAACGCTATCAGTGAAACACAAAAAGCATCGCTTTAAAAAACGGGGAGCCGATTATTCGTCTCCTTTAAAGGGGCCCTGAAAGGCATATGGAGCACACTAAATGAACTAGCGCAATCGCTAGATTGGGTCGCCAACGTCACCTGTGCCAAGTATTACTCTTTTACGCGCAGCGGAAAGCTCACACTTTTGTTGCAAAGTTTGTCGCTTTTTTCTCACCCTTTCCTTCGTGTTTTTGGACGCCGCCATCTTCACATGTCTACATCATCGATTCCCAGATGTTCGTCATGAGCTAGACATCCTGCTATTGGCGGCTTTTTCACGCACTTCCGGCAAAGAGATGAGTCGTCTGCTCAGCGTCGGCTCGCCGGCTGATCTGCCAAGGGAGTGCCGGAGTGCTTTGACATTTTACGACAACGAAACAAGTGTAAACAAACGCTTAACCGTTTGTATTAAATGCAACACGGCCATAACACGACGTGGATTTTATCTTACGTGAGTACGTACCATAAAGAAAAAGTCCCGTGGCACTTCTTTGGTGCAATCGCAGAGAACGCCCTGAGCCGAATGCCCGGGTTTGACGCGTACATTTTATTCAACTTCAAACAATCCAGAGATGCGTTTCGAACGAACGCAACGTCACAACATGCGTTGCAAGTCTGAACCGAGATTGACAGACGATGAGTTGCCTCCTCCTGCCCGTCGTAAATACGGCACTCACCTCACACCCGGTTTGCGGGGACGAGCAGCAAGTCACAACTCTGGCGCGCAAGCGAGAAGGCTTTTAGCCAGGCACACTGCACAAACCCCATGCGAGGTTGAGTGGTACGTCGTTCGAGAAAGATAATCCAGACCATGGGAAGCACTATCCACCCGCAGAAGTACAATGTCGCATTTCATCGCGAAACGAACGCGTCCACAACACACAGGAGGCGATGCACACACACACCACAGCTTCGGTCGCTGCATTGGCTTAGCTGCAAGCTTCGTTCGGACAATCAGCGATGCTACGACGATACAGAGCTGCGTGAGGACGACGTGCTAACCACTTCACGTATTTAAAAACACAGGGGCAAAGAACTAGGTTCATCGGAAGCAAAAAATCTTTCCTCCATTATAGTGCCTGAAATATACTGGCTAGTGTGCCGAGGGCGGGCTCCAGGCGGGCGCCGGGAGCGATGTACGCGGCCGTCTGCCGCTTGGGGCGCTGCCGTGCGGGAGTGTGCGCGTTCATCCGGCCCGAGCAGATCGCGCGGTTACCTCCGAGATGCGTAGCAGAGCACGGCAGCGGCAGAACTTTCCATTCCCGCTTGCGCCGAAAGCGAGCGAAAGCGACGGGAATTCTGTCGCGCAACCAAAATTTGTCCCGACCATGACAAAACGATCGTCGCGCGACAAAGCGACGGAATTCCTGCCGCTCTCACTCGCTTTCGTCGCAAGTGCGAACGGGCTTTATGCGCAATCTCCGCCCACATAAAACAAGCTCTTACTTGTCGCCTGAGCATACGGTTGATATCTGACTACGTTACACTGTGCTTGCCAGTGTATTTAAACGATGTCACTAGGTTTGAAACGTACGCGCTCGGCGTGCAGCTTTGTAAACGCAAGCGGTTTCACATACGCACGCTATTTTGCTGCTAATAGTTTTAGTACAGCGTTTGTGGCCTTTGCATACGCTAAACGCTAAATGTTTGCGTCCCGCTACGTGACACCGCGATGGGAGTTTTAGTAGAGCGTCTCATCAGACCCGCCGCGGTGGCTCAGTGGCTAAGGCGTTGCGCTGCTGAGCACGAGGTCGCGGTTCGATTCCCGGCCGCGCGGCCGCTTTTCTGATTGAGGCGAAAAGCAAAAACGCCTGGTGTGCGAGATTTCGGCGCCACGTTAAAGCCCCCCAGGTGGTCAAAATTAATCCGGAGCCCTCCACTACGGCGCGCCTCATCGCCTGCGTTGCGTCGGCGCGTTAAACCCTACAATCAATCAAATCAATCTCATCAGTTTTGCGTAGCGACACACTAATGCATACGGCGGCATCTGTCAAATGTTTTCCGAAATGTCTCGCCGGCTGATCTGCTAGCGGAGTGCCGGAGTGTTTGGACATTTTACGACTATCCAAACAAGTGCAAACAAACGCTTTCCCGTCAGTGTTGAATGCAACACATGGGTGCAGCTTGTCAGAACACGGGTTCTCGCTGATCGAGTGCAGCGTTGGTTGCTCTTCGCCTTCACGTTCCTCGCCACGATAAATCGCCGATGCTGATAAGCGATCCGATCCGGCGCGTTGTGCACGGGTTCTGTGTTGTTGAAAATGTCTTTTTCACATGCCGCCGGTAGTAGGAATTACAACCACCGCAAAATAACACCCGGCACCAGCGGGGCCACATCTGAGACCGGCTTTTTGGATAAACAGTGCGCGGTGCACCAAAGGGAACGAGCGCACGATTCTCCCACGCGCGGCTGCGAGTTCGCCGCCGATACCAACTGCAGCCCTGCAGCTACGGACACCGCGAAAGGGCAAGGCCAGGCCGCACACATGCGGCCAGGTCATTCGTTCGCTTTTCCAGCCTGTGTCCATGGTGTCTACAGAGATGAAAAGCCGAAAGAGCTGGCCCGTAGCAGACGGCAGTCTGTGGGAGCGCAATAGCGGAAGTACGTCACCGCTGAGGAGCGGAGCATCATGGGAGGGGAGGCCAACAGCGAAGAAACAGTTGAAAAGGAGGAGGAAATACGGCGCGACGATAATTCGCGGTTTTTGATTTACGATTTCTCAGCTAATACTCATCGCCTTAACAAAATTCTTGCAGGAGGAGATTGCTAATACATTGCTTTATTTGGTTACATGTACATCTATGCATCGGCGGAAGGCATTTCAGGACCCCTTTAATGGAACTGAGGAAGTGGAGGAAGTGGGGCGTTAGCTCTAGCATGCTGACCTCCGTCGTATTTTGTGCTCCTACCTATTGTTCACAGAAAAGAGCACTCAGCCCTAATTCAGTTTGCTCTAACGCTGTCTTTATTCAATCTCGTCGATCGATATAAACTCCGGCGTTATTAGCGGTCTTCACCCACCACAAGCGCCACACAAAATAGTATCACTCCCTATTTCCAAGAAAAAGGACTCTGGTGACTCACGTTGAGCGCGGAAAAGGTGCAGGTGCATGACCCACGATAGCGAGTCAGTGTCAAGGTTGACTGGGCTCGCGAGCGTGATATTCAGGAAAAGACGCGGCACCTGGCGTGTACGAATACGCCTGTTGTTTATCCTCAATTAATCCACGCCCGCATCAGATAGACAGCTGCTCCGCCCCGTCTCTTGTACAGTAGTAGTAACGGGCAATATTGAAGGCGCTCTTTTCCTACTTCCCGGGGTTTTTTAAAAGCGAAAGTCTCAAGTGCCCCATTATGCGAAAAACGTTCGTTGTTGTTGGGGCTGTTGTCCGATCAAGAAAATGGTTGCCGCTCTGTAAAGAGTACATCACGAGTACATCTGCCCCGGTAAGATTTGAACCTGAGTCCCTACAGTAGCTCCTCAATGCGCTATCACAGCGCGATATCTGCGCATTGCCAGCGGCAGATCAAAAGTTGTTGTTTATAGCGTTTTTTGGCCACAGGGCACAGGTGAGGGGGTATGAGTTGATGATGAGATAATTTGATTAGACGAAGATGAGAATGTTTGCTTCGTGGATGAAGTTTAGGTTGTTGTTGTTAAATCTTTTATTCAAAAAGGGAAGGCCGGAGGCCTTGGGGGGGAGTTGGGAGGGGAGGATTTATGGTTGAAGGGGCTCGTATGAGTTCGCGCACATGGTCTTCGGGAGGCGGCATCAGTTTTCCACAGGACTATTGTTCAGCATTGAATGGTCCATTCACTGGTGTAGGCCATCGCTATATAACTCGCGCTAGACCGCTCTTAGTGGCGAACCGTATTATCGTGTTCATCTAGGTTAATTTTGGGATAATAAGTGAGGTTATAGCGTGATTGAGGGCGAACGATACGGGTTTAAGGTTAAGTGATCTAATGGGGATCGATACGGGTTGAGGGATCTGGGTTTGGGGAAGTGAAATTCCGGTATCGAGAGAATTTGGGGCATATCCAGACCAGGTGGTGCAAATCAGCCGTGACGGCTTGCTGACAGTATGGACATTTTGGGTTGATGTGGGGGTAGTACCATTTGCGAATTGTTTCCGGTGAAAATGATGCATCTGTATAGAATTTGTTAATAAATATTTCTTGGGTTCTTGTAAGGGAAGGCCTGTTGGAAACGTGATCCTTCGGCGTAAGTTGCTTGAGGCGGAGTTTCTTTTCGTGTTTGTACCGGTGTATGCGAATGGCGGGGGGTACGCTGATATTTTCGGTCGTGTCCAAGCATTCAGGAAGGTCTGAAGGCTGGGCGACGGCGAGGTCAGCGGAGGATAGGAAAGAGCAAGCCTCCTGCGCAGCTTCGTGGGCTGCCTGATTCCCCGGTGCCGCCAAATCATGGCCAGGAGTCCAGTCTATGCGGACTTGAATGCCATGCAGTTGTAGGGTCATTGTTTGCCGGATAATTTGGTTTACGGAAGGGTGCGTTGAAAATGGTCGTCGAAGTTCTTGAAATGCTTCGTAGCAATCGGTTAATATTCTGATCTTTGTTGGTATAGGTTGATGGTGGTCGTACATCAAGTAGTCAAGAGCATGGGTAATGGCAAATAGTTCCGCTTTCGTGGGTGTTACAGGAATTTTGGAGTGTCGGTTTCCTATAATGGTTCGGTCATCTGGGGAAACCCAGGCAGTTCCAACATTTGGTGGTGTCAGGCTGGCATCAGTATAAATGTCGATTTCGTCGGGTTGTTTTGTGCTGAATAGCCTCTGACAACGTTTTTGTCTAGGAATGGCCGTTGTGCGGGTGATGGGGTGAGTTGTTGTTGGTTCGGTCAGGAGAGGTCGTTGCCACGGAGGAATAGGTATCGGGAAGTCAGGTAAGGGGATGTGATCTTGAGGGAACAATGATGGTGCCCCTGTATTCATGCGTGTGCGTTCCTTTCTTGGTGACACATACCCATTTAGAGGATTGGCCATGAATCAGGGGGCGCCCACGTCACAAAATTCACGGAAGTAGTAATTGCAAGCGCAAAAGTAGTAGAATAGTACGTGCCACGTGATAACTGACCTTGATTTCCTGTAACTAGAACGCGCGCATGTAACTTGCACACCAGCCGCGCAGAATCCTGATTATAGGGAAACTGTGGCGTGTGCCAGCCTGCTTGATGATGTAATTCGCGCCGCAAGACAAATAAATGAAAGTCATGAAACAGAAAAACACCATGTAGCAGCAAGCAAGTTCTTAATAAGTATAGCCAGGGTGTTGCCTTCAAAGCACGTAAACAGGCTTAAGTGCATCGAGGAATTGTTTTTGTGTGTGCCTACTTTTTTTACTTGCTGAATGTCCCGAATTATTCCTCTAATAGTAAAAACCACGACACTTACATTGATAACAATTATCGTTATTCGTATATGTTTAGAGAGCATGGTTATCGAAATACGCCTCAAGCTTTCGAGCACTTTACGTTCCAAATGGGAAGTACGCGTAACTGAACGCTGCGATGTTCCGTTTCAAGATAGGTACAAGCCCGGCACTACCGGTGCGATTCAAAACGATTATTTACCATGTTGAAATGCCGGTGCTCCGCCTATAAACCAACCTTAAAGATACCAAAGCACTTTTATTTACTAATATTGTTACGTGCCGGCAGGACACAGGAAATGAATCATGGAAGATGCGAGCGATGTATTTACACTATATACACGATGTCGGCCATGAGGGAGCTCCCCCAAGCTGGGTCTTCTTCAACTGAGGAGACTAGGGATGGTTGGCCGAAAAAGATTCTCCTTCGGTGCCGACACCGGTTGGGCGGGTGAAAGATAGCGCCCTCTTGATGGAATTAGGTATGAACGTCTTCCAAGTTCAATCCGTGACAATGTCTCAGTAGACCTGTTCGGATTAATCTAAGAACACATTGCAAATCCGGTTTTGAACAAAAAATAAAAAAGTCAAAAATTCAAAAACAATTTCATGTGGCCACCGTAACCAGCCAAAATTCGCCACCTGCGGTCACTGACTTAATCTCAGATCAGCGTTCCTACTCGTTAACCCGGAGATACGGTCGCGGTAAAGTGAACAATCCCTCCAGTTCGACGGGCGGCACGAAACAACAGAAGCAAGGACGTACCGGTGGCTGAACGCGCCCAAAGCACACAAGGATTAATTCCCTCCGAAAACCGCCGGCAACCTGAACAGACCACCAAGACTCTCAGCCGAGTCCAACGTGACGGAACAAACCCAGATAAGTCACTTACCAAGAAACACTAAAGATACGTATACCCAGACAATATGCAAGAAGGGGAACTGTAATGCGATCTTTACACACAGCGAGCACCTGTTTCCTATTAAAACGGCAACCAGCTGAAAGGAGCCACTGGAGGCATTTATACCGAAAGCTGGGTCTTCTTCTCCGGAGGTTGGGTGATAGCGTCTTCTTCCGTGACAATTGAATTGATTAAGAAGCATTGCACAATAAAAAAAAAAAATTGTGGGCCTTTGAAAAAGATCAGCGACTCCCCCTAAACGACACCGATGGGGGAACGCAAAGCTTCCCAAAATCAAGACCGACTGAAGAAGGCACCTGTTTCCAGGATGTTTACCACTGGATTGCATTCTGATACGGGCATTCATGGATTTCCCTAGCGTTCAACCATCGTCGCCGTTAGAGAAAGGTTTAGTGAACTATATTCTAGTCCAAAGTAACGAGGCTGCATTTTCTGCATAAATTGGCATGCCCCTGCACCCCTCTAAAAATCGAAACTGCTTCAAAAAAGCAACAGTGGCGCACTCGGATAGACTTCGGCGCAATAACGCGAGGGACCTAGGTTTGATTCCGATCACGGGAGGCGTTCCAATTTTTCTTAACTTCAGCCACTATCGTCGTCATCGTCAGAGAAAGCTGGCTTTCCTATGGTGCGTTTCGGTGCGACTGCAGACGACATCAGGAAGAAGCTGCAAGTATCGCTGCAAACATTTTGCCCTGCTGGGGCTCGAACCCTGGGCGTTTGTTCTAAAACCCAGGATACTACCGCAAGGCTACTGCGTAAGAACACCGCAGTTGCATAACAGAATGAACGGAGAGTTCCGAGCGAAGCAGTAGATGGTAATGGACGCGCAATGGAAATTCTGGGCATGTGCCCACACGAGAACGGAATCTCGCATGAATGCCACCCGCACATTTATAATCCACCCAAGTACTCTTACCCAAGTGCCGAGCACCGCGGTAGTTTAAGGTACACGTGAATTGTAACACCTGCGAACCCAGATAAAATCCTCGAACTACTTTGGCTCAAGAAACCAATGTTGGATCACTGTCATACCACTTGGCTAGCCGCTCGATATACCGTTTCGACAATTTCACGAAGGCTCGGAAGGCTGGCAAATGGTCCGTATATTTACTGCACGTGCTGAACGATGCCCACCAAAGAAGCGAAAATATAGGTGCAGTGGCTATGCAAGCGCGCTCACACAAAAAAAATGAAACAGAAGTGGGAAGCATTCGCTGGAGGCCATAAAAATTGGAGAAGAAAGGAGTAAACGGGTTTTTTTTTTTTTTTTTTTTGGGGGGGGGGGTCTTAGAACAACCAGAGAAGGTGAAGAGCACGTACAAGCTTTGGTGAAAAATGACTAGACTGTTGATTCCGGAGTGATTATACAAGAACGAAAGAAAAGGTACCGAAGATAGGGAATAGGGGAACGAAAAGGCCTAAAAAGCGACTCCGATGGTACAAAGTAAACACGACCTCGAAATTCTAGACTCGAGGAAAGTGAGATGTCACGAAGAAAATATCTACGGAAATCCAGAGGATTGTCTACTAATGCGTAACATTCTTTTGACGCTTGTCTAGATTGTGAGTTCTTTACAGCCACACTTGGCTATGAGTAGCCAAAGGCGTTGAAGTATTTTATTGTTTCAAAGTTTCCGTTTGTTTCTTTTCGCCAATGGTGTAAATTATGTAAGGGCAGGGTTGGTCCGTTTTTGTTATTTTTTATTCGCATTTCCAACCTCCTTTTCCAGAATTTTGTAGCTTATCTTTGTTTTTTGTACCACGTGTATAAGATGCACATTTTTGACCTCGCCGAATCATTTTTGCAGGATTAATATTTTGTCTGTGTGTTTTACTTTTGGTTTTTCGAAATTATGTTCGAATAATTATCTCCATCTGCGCTGTTATAACGATTAAATGTGTTACTCCCGTCAGTTACGCATTCTTGTGAAAGTGCAGGGCGTTAGAAGGTTCTGGCGAGAGGTACTAGGCAAACAATGCTATTCATGAAAACTCCGTGATTACAGTATGTTCGTTTCTTGAATGCTACATAAACTATAATTTGCTTTAAGCAGCGAATATAAATGCATTTTCTCCGCTTTCTTCATAACTGAAGAAGAGATCGGCGGCATTAAATCCGGTCTTGACTTCTGAGCAGACGGCCCACTGACGCTTCTTCCTCCTCGTCGTCAGGCTCGTCACTGGTAGCGACAGGTTTTGCGCTCTGACCCGAGGTATGGTGCCATAATCTTTCAGTGCATCCCACATTACGGCACTCGCGTCCACCTCTACGTGTTCCGCAAAGACTTCGTCTTCCAAAACGTCGGCCATACGGGCTTCAGATTAGTTTTACCCAATTTTACTTTCATTTCCGGTTCTTATCTCGGCTCTGCAGGCCACGCAGACACGTGTGTAGGCAGCCGGTGCCTTTCTCTGGTTGTGTTCAGGCGCGGGTGGTGTGTCGCGTAGTTCGTATCATCCGTGGCGGAACGCACTCGTGTTTGATTTAACGGGTTTTTTTATTCATAGACTTCTATTTAAGTTGACCGCACGAAGTCGCACAGTTCAAGTATTATCCATAAATTCGTATTATGAAAGGTCGAAGAAGGAGCTTTCACTCGAACGTCTAATAGGGTATGTAAGAATAACGATAAGGAACTTCAGCGTCCAAAGAGCCGAAGCTTTTTTTTCGGGCAAGAAAAAAAAACGACGCGAGATAAAGACGTAAATAAGCTGCGTTCTCTGCTGAGGCGTAAAATCACGGAAAGACTCGGAAAATGAACGGTAAGCATTTGCGGACCGGGACACTAATTCGATAAATAAAGTTATTTTAGAATACTCCACGGTAATCCAAACCAATTCAACGTTGCCACCATGATGGACCACTACACAGTCGCACCCCTTTTTATAATAACTGCCAACAGCTTTAAAGGGTTGAAACATGCAGTTACCCTCTTAGTGGCCCCCAATATTGACGTGGCAAGACCTCCGGGACATACGTATGCAGCAGCAAAGCGCCGGTTCTTGTCTGCCTCGTTTTTCGTCAGGTTTTGTCGCGCTTACCGGTGGTTTAGCATGGAATATATTGACTAGCCCGTTCGCACACGTTATTAAGCAAACAAAAATTTGGGCCGTAACTTCCTACTGGGAACTTGCCATATAAAAGGCAGCATTCGTTCATTGTCGGCACCTTTATTTTTGTGTTCCTCACATCGCCCACGTGCGGAGCTCTGACTCCTGTAGAGAACCCGTTTAAAGCGCATTCCCGGCCCAGCAGGATCTGATTTTCGTGCGCCCAGACATGGGACACTTAAAATTCTCTTTCTCTCTCGCTCATCTTGCTCCTATTAGACTGTTTTGAACCCAGACATTGCGTATGCGTGTTCTTGCGCATGCGCGAAGGAGAGACAGTGAGAGGGACAGGGTAAAGGGGGGGCAGAGGGGGAGGTACAGCGCCTTTTACAGTCAAGGCAGGAGTGGGACCGTGACGTCACGAGCGGCTAATCGAGGTCATTATGCAACAGCTGCGGGGCGGTGCGCATTAACTATGTGCATTTAGCTCTCTGACTGATCTCCATCATGTTGAAAGCCGAAGTTGGCAATCACTTAACAATCGCAGTGAAACCCAGCGGGTTTCACTTTGTACTGTGAGGTCCTATGTGAAGCCCCCGGCTTCGTCCTCGCTTTGGGCAATACATAACGGACTTTAATTGGCCGATATGAGGTCACATGAACCATGGGTACTCATTTGAGAAAACGGTGGCCCTAATTGTTTCGTATTATTTTGTTTCCAAAGGTCTCGACCTGTTACCAAACACATCAGAGATGAGGCAACGTCTTCAACGCTCCTAACGTTCCTCTTCTATTCACATTGATCACCCATAGTGTATCACTGTAGCCTTTATATCGCCTTACCAGGGAGAAGTAATACAAGTTTTAATTTGAATGCTGTGAGTTTGGCGTGAAATTCTACAATACGATTTCAACTTGCAGTTGCATTTATTGGCATTAACCAATCGCGTAA
>JABSTR010003520.1:0-78637 GCA_013339765.2 Haemaphysalis longicornis
ACACCACAGGAAGTAACATGGAAATCATAAAGCATTGGACAAGCAAACTACACAGACCATCCACCTTATCCTTCGCATGACCAACGGAAAAGGGGGATGAAAGAAGAAAGCACCACCAGGCTTTCATCATAGCCGCATAATCTATGTCACCCCTTACCTTAATCTAAAGAAGGGGTGAAAGAAAAAATCAACAATATGATTAAGAGAGCATATAAACGAGCTATTGGACTGCCAATGTCAACCCAAATGATAGGTTCGATGCCTTGGGCCTTCACAACTGCATCGACAAGCTCATAGAGGCACTGGAAATCTCACAATTTGAAAGACACTCCAAAACTCCTACACGTTGACACATCCTAAGAAAACTTTGCATTCCCTTCGGATCACACAAGCCGAAGCTGTTGACATACCCGCCACGCTGCAAGAGCTCTAACGTACTACTCCGCTACCTTTAAACAAGTATCCGACATATAACAAGGCCAGAAGAACGGCAAGAACACAATCTCTAACAAAACAAGAAGGTAGCAATCCCGAAACAGTATTTGTGGATGCAGCAGACTATTCAGACAAGAACGCCATGGCCGTGGGGGTAATGGACCACACGGGACAAACACATCCTCCTCGGCGACAGTTATCGCAAAAAAATACACCTTCAAAACAGGCAGCAATCGCTCTATCAACCACCAAATCACTTGAGCCAGATACATAATCAGCGACTCGAAGGCAGCCATATGTAGCTACAGCAAAGGATGGATAACACAAGTTGCCGCAGAAACACTTCAAAAGCTGCGAGCACCAAATTACAGGACAATTAAACTCATCTAAACTCCAGCACACGAAGGGTTACAGGGAAACAAACAGGCCCACACAGCTGCTTGCGAGATCGTCACCCGAGCAGCAATTAACCCCCCGCAGTGGCAACTGAGCACTCACAGAAGTTCGACACCTTTAACTCATACAAAGAGAACAAACTTCGCAGGCGTGAATTCCCAGCTGCCCACTGCACACTCAACCATAGCACTCAACACCAAGACGTGGAGAGAACTTCAAATACCTACCCAAACCCGCAGGATCATAGTCGCTTCCATACAGAAATTTTCTCGGATAAGTGAAAACACTGAGGCCACTGCCACAAACGTCACGCACATTATGTGGAAATGCCAAAAGGAAACCACGAAACAAGAACCCCCCCACCCCTACCCCCCATAGACATCGGATATCTAGAGCACTGGGAAACCTTGCTGTGCAGCTCTGATCCCCTAACGCAGCTGCGCCTTGTCCGAATGGCTGAAGAAGCCACCAGGAACCAAAATCTCCAAGCTGGCTGAAACGCGGCAGAGAGAGCCCAAAAAATAGTTCTTTCTCTCCCTTTGGCAGCAAGTGGTGATGCAACCTGTTCTCAATCATTAGAATGAAAAATGCAGCTACACATTATTGCCCAATTATTACTGCAAGGCACTGGAACCATTATTGGGCCATATCCGATTGGTCCGCTGTATCCAAGGGCCAAGTATACCCTCACAGATTAGCACATTTTGTAGAGGGCATCCTGCACCCTTTTAAGACTTAAGAACATTTCTCAACCTAGGTACCATGCGCGATGAAAATCAAATCCAGGTGGCTAACAAACACAGGCTTGCAAGAAATGAACATGGCTCTACTCTGTACTCTGCATTAGCGTTTTGCACACTAATGTGCCACCTTTATTTTGCATTTAAAAATGTTGGCGTCTACGGACGTAGTCATTTATAGTATTAGTAAGGAGAGTTATATCACACTATTACTGCTTGTTCATTGGCACAGTTGATTGTTTATGAAATCAAATCCAAATAACCAGATGTCATTGGATAAGACATGCACATAGTAATCACCCGAAGGGGCTAAAAATGCTGCTTTTTACTGAGTAGCCAACTAAGCTTGCACACAGTATAACCAGTATAACGATGATGGGGAAAGAGGGCAAGCTTTTTTTCATTTGAGGGAGAGGGTAACGAGGTAGGGAACAATTCTGGCCTTGAGGCTGAGGAAAATGATTTGAAAATGAAGCCATTTGCTCAACTCACTGTATAAGCCAGACACAAGGAAGCATGGAACAAAGGGACTAATAAACAATAAATTTTATTTGAGAAAGTTACATTGCACAATGCATTTTGAGCAATACAATAAGTGCAAATCACAGCTAGCATAGACAAAAAAGAAGTAACACCTTGCATACGGACAACTTTGAAAGCAGCAAGAGAAAGTTGCGTCGAAGAACAAGGAACATATTTGCCCACAGACAACTTTAAAACCAGTGAAAGGTATGTTGAAGAACAAGGGACGTAATTTTCTTCTTTACGAAATAAAACTGGAATAAAATTGAAACAGACATTGAACACCGCAGTTTCCAAGAGTGATTCACTTGTGGCACACCTTATGTATGGGACAAGAGAAGCGGAACAAGCAGTACTTGTGAACCAATAATTCGCCAGACAATGCTGTCTCAGAAGAAATGAAGGTTTTCATTTTCTCTGGTAGAATTCCTAGCAAGTTAGCAACCCAGACAACCTGTTTTGCATGAATTTGCATGAAATTAGCCCAATACAGCTGTGGAACTTCATTCTCTTCCCAATGCTGTGCGGATCCAGTGGCAGTTATCAAGAAAGTGCGCAATGTCTCAAGTACCAGACTCACTCTTGTCGAAGCATGCCACTGACTCTTGCATTGGAACACTCCAACTGCAGGCTGACACACACACTTTTTCCACCCATTTAAAGGGCCATGCAGAACAAAACCCGTTTGGTTCATTCGAGAGATGCCTCATTAGAATCCTACTGACACCACTTTTACGTAAGCTTCGCTCAAATAGGCTATATAATTAGGAAAAATGGAATGGCCACGCGACCCACTAGCTCCTTTCCTGCAACAGAACCTTGACGTCATGTACCCTTCTGTGCTAGTGGCTGAGGCTGGCAAAAGCAAACGCATTTAGGCACACCTTATAAGCTGGCTGAACAAGCTATTTGCGCTTAATTTAGGGCACATTCTTTTTATATAAGCAGTAAGAATGATGGGGTAAACAGTGGAAGTCACGGAACTGGGGTAAACAACCAAAGCAGTTAGTGAGGCACTTTTGCCGGCTGACACTGCCTAACTGCCTAACCCAACACCACCACACGCTTTGGACTTGTCTGACACCACGACCAACTGACATGAGCAACGCGGTCACTTACATGACCATGATTGTCGAGTCATAGCTTACACTTAAGCAACGATTAGTACAAACCCTAACAAAAATACGAGGTATATAAGTCCGGCCATAAGCAAAGTGCAAGCACTGGCACTTCAGCAGTATTGCAGCACCATCTATGAAAGTGGACGACGAACAACATAACCAAACGGCCGTCTGTGAGATGGAAGCAGCCCTGGTCAGCAGGCTATCCTTAGTTTTAAGGCCCTACTGTGAATTGTTGATGTCACGAAAACACGATTTAGCGGGAGAATCGAAATGTTGCGTAAAATTTAATTTCTCAGTGAGTAAAGCATCCTCTGCTGGCGGACAAGCGCTGAGAACACTATAAAACACTAAATATTTCGAATAAAACAAACTTGTATTTTGTCTGAAATGGCCCCTTTAACTATTTTTTCTTGTGTGCATTTTAGCCAATTGGTGCTTTTTTTATTTTGATCATGCTACTCGGGCTTACTATACCTTTTCTAAGACATACACGACTGGCAGATGTGATGGTTCCTAAAAGAGATCAAAACTTCTGGTTTTGATCCTGTGGTTTCAAAGCAGGTGTCATGGTTCTGAAATCTCCATTATGATTGGATAACAGTTACAATATCAGACATATTAACCCACATGCACAGTGAATTCAAATTCTACAAGGCACACTTTCAAAGCAAGCAGAAGGCAAAATGCAGAAGTGAATACTGCCCATTCAGCAGGTTTTAAACGTTTTCATTATAAGCAGACGAATGCGTTGCTATGCTAAAGTTGTGTGACCCCAGTGATCCGGCGCCTAGAAATTGCATATAAATCACTTCCAAGCACATTTGTATCAGTGAATGCAGCACTTGAGTAAGAAAATGCTGTTCTTAAAAGATAAACGTTTTTGTCGACCATATTCATGCACATATAATGTTAACTTTGTAATTCAATAAAGCCCACTTCAGGCATGTGGCCTTGCATTACTTCTGTGTCACAGTTGACCACTGCCCCTTGATGGCAGGGAGGCCATGCCTGCAAGTCACTCACAAGAGCATCACTCCTCACCCAATTAGTATTCCGTTCACAGACAACAGGAACTTTATTCTAATGGGGGTGTTGCCCAGAGCTGAAATAGCAGGAGAGGCAGGAACCGAGATTCATGATGGAGCCGGTTTACTTTCGTGCACTCGTCGCTAGCGATGCTGCAGACTGACATTCGTCATCGCCGTCGTCAATGCCAGTAGTTCAACCTGGCACTAGTGATGCCGCTTACACAGCCACTGCTCATGGCACACAGCAGTTCAGCTGTATTTATGCTATGTACACCGTTCTTCCTCATTACAGTTTTTCGGGTCAAATAGGCGCCATCCTGGTGATGACGAGACGACGACAGGTTCTGGTAACGCTTAAGACCTACGTGCACGGTCTCTCGGCCACGGCAACAGTTGTCGGAGGGAGGAGTCAGAGGCTCTAACGTAACTCACGGGTGACGTGCACTCGACAACACGATAAGGGCCATGGTACTTTGATTGTAGCTTGCTTGATAATCCAGGTGGTGTGGTTGGAACCCAGAGCCAAACGAGACCGTTCGGAGAAAACACCGGATGAGATTTCGGTGCGTCGTGGCAGAACTTTTAACGTCCTTGTTCGAGGGACGTAAATGAACGAGCTAGTTGTTGACAGTCTTCAGTCTTCAGCACGTCGTGCGACATCGGAAACCTAGGTGCATTCTGACGCGTTGGGACTGTAAAGGAGGATTGTGTCGAGTAGACACGACGGTTTGCATCCGTACACGGGAAAGAAGGGAGAGAAACTTGTGGTGGCCTGCATGGCAGTATTGTATGCGTAGGTCACGAAAGGAAAGACGGTATCCCAACTGGAATGGTGGGATGACCCATACATGGCCAGCATGTCCCCTAATGTACGATTAAAACATTCGGTTAATCCATTTGTCTATCGGTGATATGCAGTAGTCATGCGGTGAACGATTCGTCATGCCTCAAGTTCTTCCATTACGTCAGAGCTTTACTTATGCATGGCCCCTCATGAGAAGTACAGGCTGAACTGAAACTTCCCTCCCACGTGCTTGTTTATTGCTGTTGCATGATGCGGCATGCCTCTTATCGAAAAGCTGTGTCTGTGCCAGCAGACCCCCGGCAAACTAGATTTGGACATTACACAAGTCTGCACTGGAAGAGTACTATTTGTTACTCGGGTGGTATAGCATGTTTGCCTTTATACCCTCTATGCGTTAATACCTGAGAGCAGACCTTGCTGAACTGCCTACAGGTTTTTCTTACATGCGAGTTTTTCCTGTCTCTTTGTGGGTGCGCTTGTGATAAGCCAAAGTCTGTCTGTGAGCAAATTTGCGAAAGCAGGTTGGGCATTCATAGGGCTTTTCACCAGTGTGAGTGCGTTCATGATCAATCACAGTGTGCCTGTGAGCAAACTTGCGTGAGCAGGTTTTGCATTTATATGGCTTCACGCCAGTGTGAATTCGCATATGAATATGCAGACTACCGTTGTATGCGAATGTTTTGGAACAGGTGGGGCATTTGTACGGTTTCTCTTTCGTGTGCACGCGAGTGTGCTCACTGATGCGAGCTTTCGTATATGCACTGTAGGGGCAGTATTCACACAGATACTCTTTCTGCTCACAAGAACTGCCAACTGCCTTATCATTAACAACTTCCCCAGTATGTTTCAGTGCTTCTTCACCAGTCTGGTTACTACTGCCAGCATTGGATGTTGCGTCCTTTTGGGCTGATCCAGTGGGTACACTCGAAGTCGCTTTTTTTTTGCCGGGGTCTGCAGCTGCTCTTTCATTTGCGGACCCGGTTCCTGCTTGGACAGAAAATAAAAAAATTAGAACAAAATAAGAATTATGGAAGAATAATTTCATTCGTACATAGGTAGCAAGAGCAAATTCAACTCTGAAAGCCACTGTAGCTGCTAATAGGAGCACACAGCCGGCACGAAAAGCACGCAGTGCAGCAGTAACGTTCCTCATTCCAATTTCTTGCCATTTCGCACCGAGGTTTAAACAAAATGCAAGTTTGGTTCATTCAACAGACTGCCTCGTTAGAATCATGCTGACACCACTTATAATGTAAACTTCTCTCAAATAAGCTATATAATTAGGAAAAAAGGGAATGGCCATGCGACCCACTAGCTCATTTCCTGCAACAGAACCTATGATGTCATACCAGCCATACTCTGCGATTACCTGAGGCCAGAAAAAGCAAATGCAAATTAGGCAGAACTTATAAGCTTGCCGAACGAGCTATTTGCACTTAAATTTAGGACAAATTCTTTTTATAGCACTAAGAATGGTGGCACAAACAGTGGAAGTTACGACAGCACACGTAAACATAGAAGCACCGATGCGTACTGCTGTTGGTACTGCGCGCACTATGCTTGGTTTAGATGCGTAGCACTGTGGGGCTTTGGGGTTGCCTCAGACAACACTGGCCGATTGGTGCAAGCAACGGCTTTTTACATGACCATATTTGCCCAGCGAACACCATGTTTCACGAAACGATTATTTTCTCCATGAAAAAAAAACAAGCCAGGTTTAAATATAGTCACAAACAAACCAAAGGCAGAAAACGGCTTGCCACGGTGTGGTGGCATCATCTAGGTTGACTAACAGTAAACAAGTCTCCGCTCCACATCAAGTTTAGCGGAAAGACCTGTTTTTATGATGTCACTGCAAACGTCGTTCAAACACACGTTTTGGCGTGAGAATCAAAATTTTAGCTTAAATTGATTAATTTCACAGTGAATAAAGCATCATTTGCTTCCGGACAAGCACTGGGGGCACTATGGAACACGAAATCTTTCGAATAAAACAAACTTGTATTTTGTCTTCATGGTCCCTTTAAGCTAAAAAAACAATCAATTATCATTGTGAGTTCATCAGCCTTCATAATTTCACCAGCTATTCGAGGGGCACCTCATGAAAAAATTAGCAGACTGAGTTGTTGCATTTCCCGAAACTCGTCAATTTAATCTTTATAAAAGTAACGTGAACATTTTCGTGCGTTGTTTCTGCTTTACGAATTTATTTCGGACCATAAATCTTAAATTTGAAGAGCCGGGTTAACTACTCAATTCATTCGTGCATCCGATTTCAGGCATGCCAGGTGACCCTGAACTCGTTTGGGGCGCTCTTACCAACAAACCAGCCACTGCCAATGACAGTGCTTTACTACACAAACGATTTCTACCATTCTCATCACCAACTAATGAATCACTTTCGGTCACGCACAGGATTTTGACTAGGATGACCTACTTTAGGAACGGGGACACTTTTTCAGTGAATTACACACTCTCTGCTAATGCAGAGTGCACACTCGAATTTATACTCAATAAAAACCACTACATACAGTTAAACCGAGATGTAACGAATCTCTATGCAACAGATTCCTGGATTTAACGAAGTTTTTCAATTCCCCATTGTGAACACCACTGAAACCCATGTATTCACGACCTCTAACGAAGGCGTCGCGACGGTTAACCTTGATGTAACAAATTCGCTAGGCTGATGAGCCATTGTTTTTTGCACTTTTTCTAAAAAATCGGTTAGAGAAATGCAATAATTTCGCGAACATCGCCCGCACCTCAAAATACCTTGCATTTCCAGTGTGAGTGCGGTGTCGGTTAGGTTCTAGGCCTGCCTGTCGGTACATAGTCACACGTCTCCACTACCATCTGTGCTGCCGGTTCGCCGTTGAGGACTTCTCCGGCCAGAAAATGAAAAGTTTTCTTTTCAAGGCAAGCTCGCAATTTTGAATGCCATCTCCTCCAGGGAAAAATAAGAACGTCGCTTCCCGGTACAGTATCCTCCCTAGCACACTCTCAACCAGTTTGAGTTTGGCGAAAAGCATAAAGTTCACGAAATAGGCACCGTTTCACAGTAAGTTTGGTCGTTTGAAACAGGTTAAGGCACCGAAAAGTGTGAAAAGCAAAAGTGATGCTTAAGTTATGTTTGTGAATATAGGTGTAAGTGACCTTGCTTCTTTGGAGGCCGTGTAGTGACTAAGTTCGTGAGAAAGCAGCAGGGCCATATAATGCAGCTTTTAACTGTGAAATAAATGTTTTAAGGGGAGACACGGGTCTTAGAATCCCGAAATTTGGCCAAAAAATTGATTTTTCGAAATCGCCATTTTCGGAAAGTAGATCTATTTTTCTCCCGGTTAGCAAAATATCCAGACCAAGGAGTACGTATTTGAGCCATTATATCAATTTATGGCACCGACTACCGCTAAAATCGGCCAAGATTCGACGCGAAAATAGCATTTTTTCGACGACTCACCGCTCGGGTTCTACTTGCGCCACGGCGTCTATCTTGGTCTCATTCGAAAGCGCGTCTTTTCGTTTTCAATTCCCCGCCAGAACCGTTCCGTTTCGTCCGTTGGTTGCGAGTAAAACCGGGGTAGAAAAGAGACAACGCGCCGCCCAATTGGCTATTGACTGCCCGTGACCGCAGGGCACAACCTCATTGGCTGGGCGCAGTGGGTCGTCTGCTCGGCACTCTCATCATTGTGCAACGGCTCATGCATTCGTCTATGCAAGGACCGGCAAAAGCCCGCACGACGTAAAAATAAAGTAAATATGTCTATCGATAACCGAAAGGAAGAACTAGCAGTATTGAAAGCGCCTGGAATAGGCTTTTCTGCGTGTCTGACGATGACTTATTGCGAGAACGGCGCCGAAACGGAGGTAGGCTTAGCGTACCTGCGGGCTGCCAAGATGACAGCGTAAGCGATATGATTACGCCTGAAGGTGCGCTAAGGTGCGTCTATCTTTAGATCAGCAGCACATAGAAAGAGAAAAAATGATAAAGTGGTGAATGCCGCTTGCCGACGGTGCAAAGGAAGCGTGTTGATTCTGTTATCAATGATGTCGCGCCGGGTCGGCCCGCATCCCGGCGCGTGCTTCCTCGTCGGCAAGTTACCGTAGAGATGAGTGATTTGAGAATAAATGCTTGCACTGTGCACAACGTGCGGGGGTGATGTGACATGCGAGTAGATTAAATCGAAAACGTGGTTATCCAACCAAGCCAGTGCATGCACGTCACAGAACAGTGTGGTGCATGCCATTACCAGCCCCTTCGTTGCAACTCTTTTCGCGCGATGCAAATTGCCCTGAAGTCAATTTGATTGCAACGAATGAAGCAGTAACATAAAAAAATAAACGTTTACAACTGTGGTGCATGATCGGCGCCTTGGCCTTGGTCGCGAAAGAGAGACGGCACGCTGCCAACAGCGTAAAAATTGATTGATTGTGGGGTTTAACGCACCAACGCAACGCAGGCGATGAGGCGCGCCGTAGTGGAGGGCTCCGGATTAATTTTGACCACCTGGGGATCTTTATTGTGCGCCGAAATCTCGTACACACGGGCGTTTTTGCTTTTCGCCTCTATCAGAAAAGCGGCCGCCGCGGCCGGGAATCGAACCCGCGACCTCGTGCTCAGCAGCACAACGCCTTAGCCACTGAGCCACCGCGGCGGGTACGCGTAAAATTGAAGGAACGTTCTGGCTTTGCTTTTGTTCAGTTTTTCTGCCAAGTGCCATCTGTATACAGATGATTTCATCATTTTCCCATCAACTGATTTCACCAAACTTGGTATGCTCGTGTTGAGCGAAAAGAGAGCTGCATTCAAAAAGCAGCAAGATTGACAAGTTTTACAAAGTACTTGAAAATGAAAAGATCATCATGCCTGGGCAGCTGGACAGGTGGCGCCACCACTCAGTACTCCCACTGTAAGTGTAATGAGCCAGCGCCCTGGAATACGCAGCCTTCTGTTTTTTTTGCCGTGTTTGGTCCGGTGCTTCGAATGTTTTGGTGGTGTTGTGAGCAGATATGTGTGGTGAAACGAAGTCTAGACAGATGTGTTTGGTTTTTAGATGCAATAACGGCTGCGAAAACTTGCTGGACGCTTCTACAGTTGGGAAGTGCTACATTGACATGAGCGCTTTTCGCGACACGCTGCGCCTGGCTCCACACTATCTGAGTAGGAATAAAACTATTATCCGTAGTATTCATTTCTACCCCTTTAGATTACCTTCACTGGTTTCAATGACTACGGTTTCCACACCACCCTTAACGGTGGGATAACCCGATACGTGTGCTTTGAAGAGAAAGGCACTCAGTACGTACGAGACCGATTACCGTGTGGCCGTGGAAACGTCGCGGCACTTTACACTTTCTGTAACAGTGAGCTTTGTGCCTTCGGCTTTCTTGAAAGACAGCATGGGAGCCTGAGAGCTGAAGCGGAACTCCCACGTTTGTAGTGGTCATTTTATCGAGAGTCAAAGATATTCAATCTCCCAAAAGCTCAAGCTACAAACAAACCCCCCGCCCCTTCCCATTTTACCACCTGCACGGAATAAAGGCTGGCACCAGTAGTTAAAAATGTGGCAGTGTTAACTTCAGCCCGTGTTTTTTATTGCTTAAAGCATTCTTGGCAGAGTACCTAAAAAAATTGTGTAATGAATTGTGAAGAAACCAAAAAGGCGCTACTAGTTGCCTCAAATAGAAAAGCGTCAGCCCGAGCCCTCCAGCACAGACGCATTTCCGACACGCTGAAAGTCGTTAAGATTTGGAAAGGGGTCATGAAAGTACAAAAACAAAAATCATGCACTTTTCCCTCTAACGACGACAATGGTTGAATGCAAAGCTTACAGTGTAGAGCCCTTAGTTCGCCAATTTTATCAATGTACCTCCTTAGTTTTGTGCATTTTCTGGTTTTGTGTGCATACTTTGTACTGCCTTTGTAGTTGCCATGGTCACGCCTTGTGTTTTTCCTAATTTTCTTTCTCTCCTTTTCTCCTTTATTATGTATCGCTGTCCTTTCTTTCCCTTTCATTTCCCGTATCCCCTTCCCCCCAAGTAGGGTAGCCAACCAGCCAGTACCCTGGTTAATTTTCCTGCCTTTCCTGTACTGTTCCTTCCTGCCTTCCTTTCTTCATGCAAAATGGAATGGGAAAGGGTCAAAGTCAAAGATGTCGTGATCAAACGACCAAACTACGTGCTGGTCAAATTCAAAGCTCAACTAGCCAAAGTTCAAATCCAGAAGGCAACCAAGGAAATCCACAGAAAGCTTTGCGATAAACCATCATCACCGCTAGACGGAAAAGGGCGTGCTTTTTCAAGCGTAGGTGGCAGCTTGTAAAACTCGACAGCAGCATTCAGTTGTGAAAATGCGGGCAGGTTTTTGGCCCCCTCCTGTCTCTTGTCTTTCAGCTACGCAGGTATTGTTTTTGAAAAACCATTAACCAGCTATCCAGCAACCATTGCATGCCATAAAGCAATGCTTTTCAATGACAAACAATAACGTTCTACTATCAAGCGGTATTTATTCTGTAAACGATTCCCGATGGCTTTAGCATACGTATTTCTGTAAAATTAAACACGTTTATACCGTAATTAATGAAGTTACGGAGCGTCGTCTATCACAATTTCTGTTTTGGGGTAAATCTTAGAAGGCACCCTCCCAACTTTGTCTTTCGCTTGTGCACAACACCGTTTCGTCATCAACTGCCAAAGGCCAGTGCCGCAGCATTCCTGTATCGGCTACACACACCATCTTTGTAGATACTTTACCTGCAATATATTCCTCGATACGCAAAACTGCATGCCGGCATGAAAAATTTGCACAAAGGAACGAACTTGCACTTTCAGCTTGACTTCAAGCTTGGCGCATTGAGTGTTGTCTGCTATGTGTAATTACTGAGTATGGGCATAAATACCTCGCATGGCATGCCTTGTGAAGGTCGCTTCTACTTTGAAGATTTACCAATCTGTGCCATACAACGGCTGCCCGGTCCCTATAGCAATGCATGCCTTCATAGTGACTGATGATAGAATCCGTGAAAGTGGCATGAATGGGTGACAAGTGATAGCTACATTTTTTAGTGTCGGCCCAAATAACGTCACTCCTGTATATTATAAGACACTGCAGCATTAAACTTGAGAGTTTTTTTACATTTCTCGAGTTTTTTTTTGTTTGAAAAATGTCTTCAGTTGCTGGAATGGATCTGAGTGAGAGCTTTCAAACTGAATAAAGTGATTTTTTGTCTTAATGGCCCGTTTAAAATGAACAGAAGACCTCCGTTCATCCCACCACTGAAACTTACCAAAGTAAGTAAAGAATGATGCTCTGTCAGTATCATTTTTTCAAGGATCCGTTGCACACTCACGAAATCACTGCATAAAATAAACTCTGCAACACAGCTTACCAAAAAGTTCCTCACCAGAATGAAATCGCTTCACATGCTTATGCAGGTTGGACCTGTCTACTGTCTTATGTGGACAGTATTTACAGCGCAGCGTTCTTGGCAGATTGGAGCGTCTGGGTTTCTTTGAATTCGGCAGCCCTGCCCCTCCTTTGCTGACGGGTGATGCGTTGCCAGCGCCTTGTTCACAGCAGGCATCATTTTCCACGGGCAAGTCGCCCGAGTCGACATTCACTTCGGTAGGTGGCGTACTCTGCAAAGCAGTCAAAGCCTGCTGTGCAAGGTCTGCACACATGAAAAATCGGAACAGGAACACAAAAAATGCCGTGAATACCAGAAATGCTGTGGCCACACCATGTTCTATAGGTAATCAACTACTAAACAAGCATTCACTCAAAAAATTATCGTCTTAGTAAATATCTACAGGCTGAAAAAAAAGGCAAAGGCATTAAATATTACTGAAACTCATCTGCCTGCTTCCCCCAGATTCTCCCAGAACAGGAATAAAAGCAGGTGTTTTTTAGCTAGCAAAATTTAACCAGTGAGTCATGCGGAAGCACATTCACCTCTTTCCAAATACCACAGTGAATGTCAATGAATTGTTTGAGATTTTACGACTGGTGTAGAGCAATGCCACCTGAAGCCAAACAAAATATATATTGATAGTTGTTTTGTTCAGTAGAGAGACCATTCACGTGGTGTCTAACAGCCAACTTGCATTTTACACAATTCCTTTCACGACACCTGCCAACCTGGTGACTTGGAAATTCGTATATCCCGCGGACTGGGGGTGGGGGGGGGACAGCACACTAATTTTTTAGTTTAGAAGGATTAACGATTTTTGACAAGCGTTGTCACATTCTCACAACCATACATGAAAACCATCAGTCTTGAAGATAATGATCAGCAACTCCGTTGGGCACGAGAAGCAAATTCTACGTGTAAGATTTCAAAAACACTTGCTAGTACTGTCGCGGCTTTAACTCTTTCGTTACCACGCCTATTCAAATCGATCACCGGTGATCGATGATTTATATTGCCTATTTCGACACGTTGTAGTCGTTTCTCGTACACCTAATGCAGCCAGTGATTAGTCTAGGCATTTCCCTTTTAGAATCAGTTTAAATTTTCCCGCTCCGGCGACATTGAGATTTTTGGCGGCGTTTTTTGCGAGCTGAGGTGCGCGTGTTTTTGACGAAGGGGGCGTGGCTGCTGCATTTGAGAAAAAATGATGCAGGTCGTGGTTAGGCTGCATTACCATATTTTTTTTGTCAAAAGGCTCCTGGCAAGTCAAATACCAAATAATGGGGTCAGCTTTGTAATCCGACAGCGTTGAGAGGTGATAATTACTTGAAAATGGCCCCAGCTATTCACTAATGATCTTTGGTTCGGACAAAGGGCAGCTTTATTCTCCCAAAGCTTATTTCTGATGGTCCCCCGCATGTCTAGCAAGTGTGCCTGACATTTTCAACCAGTTTCCAGCAGTTTCGGTTTCGTTTTCGCATTGCGAAATTCATATTTGGCGCTACTACGCAGTTACCCAACTACAAGCTCATTTGCCATGGCGCCTCCGTTGCCGCTACTGCTCCTCAAAACAAGCATGCCGCTCGCGCTTCCACTTTATCTACGCCTTGCTTCTGCGATAAGAGCTTCCGCTGAAAGTCAAACGATAACACCAAGTCGTCGGGTATCAGTTCAGACGAGGAGAACGCTTCCAATTGGCCTTGAACACCGCCAGCTGTTCACCGGCCAGTTTCGGTTTCATACACAAGGGTATTTCCGGAAGTCTAGTGTCGCTTCTTAGTAGTACTGTTTATTCTGACAAAGTCTCCAACAACCTTGTATTTGTTTCTTTTCGAAATTGTTAGGTGGCGCTGCAATGTAGTAGGCTCGTAGTGCTGAACTCGCTTCACAGCCCAACGGCGGCTTGGTGAAAGCTTGCTGGGCATGATTCTAGCGCATCGTACCTTATTTCCTGCAAGCAGGGCTACCATAGTGAGTCAGAACATGATAATAAAACGCAAATGAAAGTTCTGACTGATGAGCGATCATCAGAACGTCCAACAAGCATCCACCAAAGAGTTTGGTTCTCAACTCAAGCGGATTTTTTTCACATCGCTTGCTTGCCTTCAATATTGTGCCGGTCATAATCATTGACAAGGTGTTTTTACATCACGTGGAGGCTAATTTGGGCCTTTAATAATGTCAACCACCAGATTTCTTCTAGAGAACATATCCAAAATAGCAAATACTTGAAATAGAGGTTGGGCTTCACCACATGGCATGGGCACCACGTGGGCTAACATTTTCTTTTATATCTGACAAATTGTACTGCGCAACTCAATTTTTTTTCTAGGACGGGTTTTTGAAATGTCTACCTACAAAATGTATATTCTAAATTTTTTCTACTACACGTGATTTATTATACACAACTTACTTTTGTCTTTTTTCTTCGACGCGCGGACAAAAATTTCGAATTCGATAATTTTTTTCGGAATCATTATTTAGGAAAACGTTAATAAAAACCGGTGTCGTTGGAAAGCGCGTGGAATAATCTGCATTGTATGTCACTGCAATGTGTGCCTAACCAATATGTATAGCACAAAAAAATGTTTTGTTAGACCCTTCAAAATTGGTCAATTTCCCGCGGTAACGAAAGAGTAATAAGCCCGCCATTGCACTACTTGGGATTGAAAGGTAAAACTGTTTTTTCTGGTTGCCACCTTTCAAGCCCAAACTTCAAACGTTCGTAACTTCTGCTACAGATAAGATAGAATGATAATGCTAGTCTTATTGCACTCCTTGATTTGTGCACGGTTCAGCTGCATCCCTCCAGACGTTTTTTACAGAGGCTGCCAAAACATCAATAATAAAAATCCTAATAAATTTGAATGTAGTCGTTTTACACAAAAACAAATTTTATATCTACAATCAGAATGAAAAACTACATAAGCCCCCAATTTTTATCATCATAACTGTAAAAATAAAGTTTCTGATCAAAGACCCAGGTGCCCCCTAATGCAGACGTTGAACAAGACGTGTATACAAGCAAGGCCATTTCTAAACACCTAAAAAACCTGGTGGCAATGTTCTCCATGTTCATGCTTGCCAACATTGTTGAGCAAAAACAAAGCATTTTTTTGCACTTTAAAATGTGCGTGCTTGCACCAAGGAGATCTAAGCCGTTTTCTCCAAAAATTTACTCTCGACACAGATGGATGTTAACACTCTCATCCCAGTATGTCTACATAAATCTCCAGAATCAATATTTACAATTTTATTTGATTGTTTCTTCCTTACAAGGTTGCACAACTCGTATCGCCAGCATTGCAAGCCAGGCAATTCAGCTTGGCCAACGCCCCTAGCTCCATAAGAAATCTTCCTCTGCCTTTCTCTCAGACCTGCTAAACGTCTCCTCATTTACCCTTCCCCAGAAATTTTTGAATCTTACTCAGCCGACTGCCGAGCTCAGAAAAAACTCCTAACACCATCTTTTGCTACTTCACAAAAACTATGAACTAAGTGTATGGAAAGAAAACACGGCTTTCATCAACAAAGTCAAAGGCACACTAAAGGCTGAATGAAATTTTGTTTTAACTGAAAATATCACACGTTTTGTAGCTCTCTCGGCTTTTGTTCAACGAGCAACGATGCGTTATTTGCTGAGATACAGTTGAACCTCGTTACAATGAACACTGATATAGGAATTATTAGCTATAGCGAACTACTACTACTACTAGGTGGTTCGGGTGAAAAGGAAAGGAAGTGCACTGGGGATATTATTGAGCCCAACTGGGGGGTCACCTGCATACAACCCAGTTCGGTGGGGAGGGGGGAGGAGCTATAGCAAACTAAATACAGTCTACGCTCGTTACAGCGGATCCGGCAACAACAGACCATTTCTGTTGGTTTGTCTGGTCCCCATGCATTTTAAATGGAGTCCACTCCGCTCACAACGGACCCGGCTAGAGCAGACTATCGGCTACAACAGACTAAATTTTAGGCGAAAATTGTTTCGACTGAACGTTTATAGCAGACTTCCGTGGGCCGGCACTTGGCAAGAAAACTATTATGTCTGGCAACATTGCTGGCAGCCGGGTCATTGGCGCAGCCAAGCCAAGCCAGTGCCAGTGGCTTTTTTTTTTTTGTTGCGACCAGCGGCATGAGCGGCAGGGTAGCTGATTTCACTGTCGGATAAATTAAGCGTAATTAACGCTGTTGAACATGGTTAAAAACAGGCTGACATTGCCAGAAGTACAGGCCTGTCTAAGCAGAGTGTCCGCTCTATACGTCAAGAACAAGGCCGCTGCCGATAAACGCGACTCCGGTGAGATTGAAAACAGGGCTATCGAATACTCGAAGTGGTGCACTTGGAGGCGAGTCTGCCCTTGTCAGTTTTTTTTATGTAATAAAAAACTCGGGTTCAGTGAAGTTCGGCTTTTATTATTCCCACGCATGCATCGTTCCCGTTTCGTTCGGTGAAAAAGGTAAGAGATGCCTCAAGTAGGGGTTGTTCCCCATCCATTATGTGCAATCTGCCGGTAACCGTGCGCAGTCCAACTGGTCTAACTTTCGATTTTACAGCTGTGCGTCAGATTATTTCATTACAGCTGTTTCAATGACCAGAATAAAGTCGCTAAAAATGTGGAAGCTGCCTTGAGGGAACGTCAGGCAGCGATCCGATTTGTTTGACAAACGGTTTCGGGAAAACCTGCCTCGTCGTGAGGGAATTTAAGAGCCTAGTTAATGCTGATGGGCACGACTCGTGTTTTATAGCTGGCTTATAATTGCGCCTAGTTATATTTTTGCTTTATTGGCTCAGCCTATCTTGCGTCTTTACACGCTTGACCGCACGCGCTAGGCCTTTTCGAAGTGTCGGTGCCAAGCTTTGGACCCCCCCCCCCCCCCCCCCCGTCGGATACTGCATACTACGGCTACAGCGGACGTTTTTTTCCGGATTCAGAGGGTCCGTTGTAACGGGCATAGATTGTACCAACTTTGGTTGGTCACGCTTTATTTGAATGACACTTATTCTTTTATAACGAAACTGAAACTGCTAGAGCCGCGCACGATATCGGATATAAAGGAGAAATATTTGACCACGAGGCTGAGAAGCCACTTGGAAAAACCCCACGACATCCGGAACTGCAGAAGTATAAATGCCCTTTTGCATGCGGACACTGGAGAACTTCATCCTGCTCAGTGCTCTGAGTAGCCTCAAGATGAAGATCACATCCTTCATCAATTAAAGACACAGGCCTGTTCTCTAAAGTAAACTTTGTTCTGTAGTAATTTCACGTACTCATGTTTGAGTTCATTAAGCTTGAAATGCAACAAGGAGCAATGTAAGGGCTACCTTGTTTATAGTGGGTTCGAAGCCTAAAAAATGCATTTTTGTATGAAGTACTTTCGCACGAGCCATATTTTCAATTTGTTAGAGCCAGAACCAATTTTTACCTCTACTGTTACAATTAATCGCGAATATAACGACCTAATTTGAAGTCCCGATACTACTTCATTATAACGAAGACTGTATAAGCAAATAAAGCTGACCTTTCCTTTTCCCGTTTCCATTCCATTTTTTCGTGACGTAGCGTTGCGTCACAATGTAGGAGTGAGGCACTGGTGCGGTCTAGAGTGTAAATGGTTGGTACTAGGCGCTCTCACGCTGGCAACAAAAGCTTTGACGTTTCCAAGCCATGGCCCACCTTGAGAGAGAGTGAACGTGTGTTTTGCGAAAAGCAATGAGGAGGGGTCCTCAGTCCAAGAACCCTTGAGCTTTCCCAGCCTCAACAGCCCTCAATGAAGCCGCAGCTGGTCAGAGCTTTCTCCCGAAACTCGCAAGAAGAACGGGAGGGATTTCACAAATGTAGCGGGGTATGGGCGCAGCCCCCTAACATATGAAAAAGTGCCCTGGGGGCTTCGCAGAAGCAGCAAAGCGGGGAATATACGGTGGGTGAAATGTATGGCATTAACTCTTTCACGGGGCCATAGTCGGACCGGCGTCCGATGATTTTAAATCTCCCGCTCTGAAACCCGCGCTACAACAATTCGCCATCTTTATTGGCAACTTTAATTTCGGTTTCGTTTGTTTAGTGTCTCGTGTGGTGGCGGCGTAAAGAGTAATTTGAACTCTGTGAAAGTTGTCACTCTTGCTGCTTTTTTTTCTCTGATTTCAAATATGCCATTATTTTTTAAGTCAGACAATTATTTACCAAGACAATTAGAGAGAGTTAGTCATTTTTGGAGGACCATTATGCAAGGCAGTGTTAGCCATAAAACTGTAATCTTTATACTTTCCAATACTATGATCCCTGGTGAGTGCAATAAGAGAATTGGTTTTTCGATGCACCGCTTGGAACTAATTTTACAGCTCATTAAACTTTGCTGTTTGAAACAGGCATTCGAAATGGTTCCTTGCCACTGGTGCCACCAAGGTTTATTGAACTGTAAAGTTAGTTCGAAGTGGTGCATCAAGAAACCGCTTCTCTTACTGCACTCACCAGGGTTCATAATCTTGGAAAATATAAATATTAAAGTTTAATGACCAGCGCTGTTTTGTCTATCGTTCCTCCAAAAATGACTAATTCAATTAACTTGGTAACTCATTGTCTGACTCAAAAAATAATGACACATGAAATCAGAGGGAAAAAAAGCAGTCAGACTGACTAGTTTCACAGAGTTTGCTTAACAATTAAAGCAAGCAGTTTTAAGAGCAGTGTCCCCCCTTAAGTGGGATTCTTCTGGAGTGCACGGAGCTGCCGTTCCTCCTCTTTCGTTAGGTGTTTATGCGGTGCTGGATAGATGGCACGTTAAAACTTGTAGTGTTGAGCTATTTTGTGATATGTGATCAACAGGGTCGGCCTATCCTGCTCGCTTCCCGGGGCCCGGCGGGATAACTCCCGGGCCAACAGGTGGGTGGTTTCATTGCCCAGGACGGCAGTGCGGGCAATGAAATGCATGCAATGTATGCAGATCCTAAACATCAGTGCTACTTTAGGCATACCAGCGTTCAAAAACTGAAAACGAGAACTAAATATGTCGAGCAATTTTTGGCTTCAGGTTGCTAATGTTTTTTTGCCAACACCCGAATGTAATCAACGTTACAGATGAATCCCCATCTAGTGTGTACTTAAAAACAAATGTTTATCCAGTGCATGCGATACTTCCCCTTTTATCACTGCCTTAGTGGCTTTAAGGGTGATCATACAGGATATGGGTGGCTTAGTGGCCTTAGTGACCCTCAGTGGCCTTAGTGGCCTCATTGCCTTAGTGGCTTAAGGGTGATCATACAGGACTATGTATGTATATGTGAACCCTTTAGTTTTTTCGGTTCGCTGTTTTTGTGCATTTTTAAACCACACTAGAAATTATTGTTAGTGTACCTAATTCTGTTATCATTCTACCGAGTTAGCCATTGCATCGGATGAAAACCCTTTATTGTAGTATGCGAGTTTTATAATGTGTTATTTGTATAATTCTGACCTGCAGTGTGATAGCTGTGCATCTCGTGTAGCCGTCCTATGGGCCTAGTCAGGCGATCATAGGAGTCTTTTTTCGCCCACGAACTGCTTCATAGTGCTGCACTGTTGAATAAATGAATAAAAAAAAACTATCGAGTCCTTCTACCCTAGTCTCGACACAAACACAGGCCGTGAAGCCTTACTCTCGCTGCACAGGTGATGGATGATAAGCAACGCGAAACATTTCTCACCTGCATGAGTCTTCACGTGGTTCAACATGCCAGTCTTGTCCTTTGAGGTGAATGGACATTCGGGGCAGCAGTATTCTCGGATGTAACCTGGGCTCCCACTCTCCACTCCTGACTGGTCCACCAATTTGTTTTTGCCTCCAGTGGGATCCAACAGAGGACTTGACTCTTTCGGATCTCGGGCTGGAGGTGCAGACAACAGAAAAAAAATTCTCAGGACACTTAGGTATTCTTACATCATGCTGTGAAGGCATAAGCCTCGCCTGCTATTAAAACGGGTACCTTTTATACAGACGTTGGCACCACTCCATGCTATTTTGCCTTCCTTAATCCATCCTAATCCACCATAATCCATCTTAGTCCCACCTTAATTCATTTCAATTCATTTTAATCTATTTTAGTCTGCCTTAGGTAATCTTAATTCACCTTAATCCAACTTTTTCTAGATTATTTCCACATTGCTAATCACAGCTAAAAATATTAATCCTAATGCATTTTAATCCTCCTTAATTCATCCTAATTCACCCTAGACCATCTTAAGCTCACCCTATATCATTACTATCAATCATTAATCAAATAAACATGGGTAAACTTTGGTATTCATTAATTATCTTACACATGACTGGCATGCTATGATTTGCTTCTGGCCTTCCTTAGTTCACTTTGTTTTTGCATCATTCGTTACGACAGCAGGGTCATTTGAGGTGAACCTTCCAACGAAGCACAAAAGGATGTCATCATAACAATTATGAAAAAGGCAGTGACCTGTGTGCGAATTCAGATGCATGCAAACGAAACTATACAAAAAAATAGCTCTCACAATCTAATGCACGCAACATTATTGTCACTTTGGAGTGAACCAGAAATGTTATATTTTGCCCCAACATGGTCCTAGTGCCCCAAATAAACTAGTAAATATACACTGTCACACAAAGCTTTCCTAGGAGCCACATCAGGGCGGTGAGGGTGTCATAAGTAGAGATTTCGACTTTTTACGCTGCAGTGCACGGGACACATAAGTATTACGGCTTGTATATGCAACCAAAGGGAAAAGTAAAAGGCCACTTATAAGCAAACTCATCATCATCAGCATCAGTCTGCTCAGGTACACTGCAGCAAGAAGGCCTCCCCCACTAACCTCCAACCATTCCTGTCCTGCGCTGCTCAAGTTCACGTTTACCCTCGAGTTTCTCTATTTCATCCCTCCACCGGGTTAATGGCCTTCCTCTTCTTTTAGACCCATCTCTCGGCATCCACCCCCTTACTCCAATTGTCCACCGGTTGTCACTTCATCTCACTACATGGCCAGCCCAAGTCCATTCCTTTTTATTTGAACTATGATGTCGTCTAATTTGTTCTCTGATCCAGGTAGCTCGTCTCCTTTCCCTCAGTTACTCCAAACATTATTCGTTCCATGGCCCGCTGAGCCGACCCGAGCTTGCCATGTGCCAAGATTCCGCTTCGTATGTCATCACCGTTATTATGCACTGGTTGTCCATTTCTCGTTTGAGTGACAGAGGTAGCTTACTTTTCATTATCTGGGAGTGCTTGCCGAGTGCTCCCCCGCCCATACCTATTCTCCGCCGGATTTCTCTCTCATGGTTGGGGTCAGCACTAACCATATGTCCGAGGTAGTTGTAATCTTTTACTACTTCTAGCGTTTCGTTTCATTTGCTGAAGAGGATGTTTTCACATGCCTATTCCTCATTACTTTGATTTATTACCCGCCGCGGTGGCTCAGTGGCTAAGGCGTCGCGCTGCTGTGCACGAGGTCGCGGGTTCGATTCCCGGCCATGGTGGCCGCTTTTCTGATGGAGGCGAAAAGCAAAAACGCCCGTGTGTACGAGATTTCAGCGCACGTTAGAGATCCCCAGGTGGTCAAAATTAATCTGTACCCCGCCACTACGGCGCGCCTCCTCGCCTGCCCTACCATCAATCAATCAATTTAGATTTATTCACATCTATTTTAGCCCCACGGCCATGCTTTTTCATTGTAGGTCGTCAAACATTGCTTCCAAGTGTTCTGCCCTGTCACTCAGCAACCCTATTTCAGCAAGGACTCACGTGTTGTCTGCTTCGTCGCCGAAAGTTCCTCGTCAGCTGTCAGCCTTGTCAGCACCACCCTCACTGCAAGCAGAATTTTCATTTCACCAGAACTGAAAGCTAACAATGGCAAGCAGACAGGTTACTCTTTGGCCATTCCACTATAGAAAAGCACATCACTCTACCTTAAATCTTCAAACACATTATGCCAACCAAAAAAAGGTACCGAAAGGATTATTCCATCCACTTTTAACTGCACTCTATGGCTTCTTTGCAAGCTATTGACCTCGAGGACATACCGTGGCGCCACTTACGAATGACGTCACTTGTTGGACGCCCGGTCGGGTTGTCGTCTGCTACAAGCCTACAACCCATTTCCTGTGCGTATGCGGCCGCGTGTTTTTGTGTGTGTGTGTGTCTGTGGTCACCGTTCCCACCCCCCCTCCTCATGGATTTGATGTGCAAATTACCCAAAAAAGTTGTCTGCAACCCGAATAATTCTGGGCAAGCAATCAGCGACTCACTTTTTCCCGCGATGCCGCCGCGCCCCACAGCTCGTACGCAGCCAGCTAACGCCAAGGACGATGCAACTGATGCCGAGAAAAGTATGCTGTAAATTCATAATGAAATAGTGACATGACAGGTACGAGACTGTGTGTGCAAAGAAACACCTTGTAACAGTGACGGAAGTGCGTCGCTCACTTGTGATCTGACCGCGCGTACTGCTTTCCTTGCCTGGTAAATGAATGACTACGTGAGAACGGTGATCGGATTGCTTCGCCGCTCATGCTTAAAAGTGTTGCTATGATGCGCAGTTTGGCTTAAGCAGTGCATATTTCCCCTACAATGCTTTTCATAATTATTCCCGGATTTGATTAACTGCCGTAGCCTGTACTCTGCACGACTTACTTTTCGCGACTTGTCCACAATGTATGAATGGTATGAACGCGAGTTTTCAACTCCTTCGAGCGGGTTTGGACATGGCTATATTTAGTTTTCATTAGGACTTCAGCGTGGGAATGTAGGATTGCAACGTGGGCACAGTGAGCCTGCCTTCCTCTAGCATCAATTTCGAAACTCACGATTGCTCACAGAAGACGAGGCTGTGTACGGCGAAACAAGTCGTTAATGATTTGGGGTAATTGGGAGTTTTAAAGTAGGAGAACCGAGTGGTGGGGCTCCCCCAAAGTGATAGGGGAACCCAAACGCAGCACGCACGCCCGCGACGAGGGGGTCTTCTCGAACCGCTTGCTGCCGGCTTCGGACGCACGTAATCGAATCGAACGTCGCGGCAGATATTTCATCGCCGCTATCGTTACAGTTGCAAATGAGAGTCCCTAATACAACTTTTCACTTCACTGTCACCTCCTTTCTTGTATGTGTAACTTTGAATCCGCGGCAAATGCCGTTTCAAGCGATCGATGATCAAGATACCTGCCACGGCCTCGGCCGATGCTTGCGCGCAGGCATCGTATCCTTCGGCCGCTCGCCGCACCACGCGTGAACGGGCTGGCGGTGCCGAGACCGACCTCTGCGAACGGTCCGCGTAGATCGCGGCAGATATTCGAGCATCGCTTTGAAAACCACAGCTGATGACACTACCTAGCACAATTTTTTACCACTCTAACATCCACGTTCACCGCTGTCGAATTACTTTTCCACAACTAGTGTGATTTTAAAAAGCAGCATCAAGTTGTTGTTGCCGCGACCTGCGTCGGTTCGAGCTGCTCCGTCAGCCGTGCGGGCAGGCACGGCGGCTGTTTGTGCTTCTGCGAGCAGTAAACGCTTCATGATTTCCTGCTTTATACATTTGTTGCAAAACAAGGGAAATCTAGAAACTTAGCTTGGCGATCATCGTAGTGTACATTGTTGATCGGGGAAACGAGCTGCAGCTTACGCTTCGGTCGCATACGTCATACGCCACCACGCTCAAGTTGTTTGCGGAGAATGTACCACAGTTGATAGGATTATAAAATCCCCATGACATCAAACTGCGCTTGACACACTGAGAATTAACTTCAAACGACGGAAATTAACACGAACATACTTTTAGAACGCGCTTCTTAAGCGAAGGGTCACAAGCTGCAAGCAAACTGTGCAGCAAGATAGGAACGGTGATCCTACAAGTGACGTCAAAACGATCGCAGCGCCAGCCTTTCCAGTGGTGGGCCTCGCGGCCAATATAGTTCTGTTCGGTTAATGCTAACAGGTGCATCTACTCATGATAGAACCTGCCACCCCATTTTTTTTGCGTACATTGCGTTATTAGTTACGTCATTAGCTACTCTAACTGAAACCATTCAAATTATGCTTTAACAAATTAAAGCTACGCCTGCACTATGATATGGGCTGTTGTGGGAGGATGCAGAATAATTTAGACTACCTGGGGATATTTACCATGCATTAAAAATCCTCGACACACAGGCATTTTTGTTTTTTGCCTCAATCAGGAACAGCAGCCACAGCCAAAAGTCCACGTTTTTGGGATCAGCACCACAATGCCTAATCCACTGAGCCAGTGCATGAATTGGCTACATGAATTAGCTACATCATTAATTAGCTAGTTCAATCTGTATAGAAGTTTCTCGTGCACTATATGGGTACGGAACCTTCTTTTGCATACTATACAAATGCAATGTTTGTTCAGACATAATTGCTTAATAGAATGAAGGTAATCACCCCGGCTCTGTCGAGGTGTTTAAAGGCACAATTCCAGCGTAGAAATACATTTCAGTGGGCTCAAATACATTGGTTGAGTACATTTGAGCACATTTGGTACACTTATAAGCTATGAGCAACACACATGCAGCGTAATGCCAGCCAGGTATACTGGCAACAGATTGCTTGTGGCCAGTGAAATGTCAAAACAGTACCATGGATCACACAGTCAAAACAAGATATAAGTTAGCGAATATTGATGGTACTTGGTAACAGCGTCAAAATATAGCAAACAATGCAAGACGTAAGTATACTTAGTATCATCCAACGCATGCAAAAGCAAGCAGACACACAAGGATCAATGCTCAGTATTTTGTGATAAAAATTCAGTAAAAATGCCGGTCTTATAAACAACCTGCAATCGTTTGTGTACAGAATGTACAGACATTTTCATATGCCATGCAGTTACACTAAGTGTGTCGAAATATATACAGCTCGGCTGATAACTATAACTGGCACAGGCAGGGGACCTGCATTTAAAGTCCAGCTTTTAGCACCAAAGCAATTGGACTGGTTTTAGCGTACAAAGCCCTCGTGCAAATCAAACAGCAGTTTAGGTCATTTTAGGTTTTCCCCTTCATTATACACAAGATAAATGTAGAATTGTCTCGGCAGCAGCCCATCTTGGTCCCAATTCCCATGATGATGTTGAAAGCAGTCCTGTAAAGCCTGAAAATAAACAGAATACTATGATTTCACTACGCACAAAAACTGTTCTGAGTGCATGGTACATATGAGGGTGATCTGGCAACTAAAAAAATGTGAAGCTACAAGCTAATTGTCCTTGTTGAACTACCGTAATGTTCAATGCCACCAGAATTTTCAGTTTGGGTTATCAGTACTGCAGAGATGATCGCCTCATCATTGAACGATGGCCTTCGCGAAAGCTTCTGGAGCTAAAGGTCACCAGATGTTAAAGCTTTAATTACAGCGGCTTGCTTGTATGCTTCAAAATTCTGCTTTTTAACTCTTTCGGGACCGCTCCATAGGCCATCGATCACATATGATTGATGGTTTCGCGAGCCTGCAGAATACAAATTTTCGCTCGATAGCACACCTAGCGACATCTAGGAGATAGTTTGAAAACTGGAGTTTTCTCTTCTGTGAAGTTTCTTTTTTTATCGCCAGGTGGCAACGCATCAGATATTTTATTCTGACGGGCAGTGGTTTCGAATGTAAACAAACATGGCGTCATACTCACGCGAGTGTGATAAGAAATCCGCCTCGTCTCGTCTCGCATATCTTCACCTTCTACTGTTGATTTTAACGATGAGAGTGGCAGTGAAAAGTCGGAATGCGGCTTTAGAGAACGGATTTCAGCTCGAGTGAGGATTCGGGTGTCGATCAGCCTGGAACATCAAATCGCGCTCAAAGGTGGGTGTTGGTTTCGGTTTCAATTGGTTCTGGAGTAGCTTTGTGCGCTCGAAATATGCTCTGGCTGGTTTATATTTATTCGCTAGGGTGTTAACTACCTATGGTGGTGATCTCCTGCCACCAGCGCAGAAACGGATCAAGTTTTCGCAGAGACAAGAGCCAGGCGTGTACCTGGGCGACGACGTAGCCATGGCCTTAGTGCCAAAGAGATCACACACAAAACAAAAAACCAGTTACACCTAGCTGCATCAAACTTTTGCGATAAAGAAACAAAGCAGTGTGTTAGATTTCATATATCCTGAAATAATTTTATACTTTTTTAATGTTTTTATATTTACGCTTTTTCCTATCTTTTTCTTTAGTTTTTTTTACGAAGTTCTTACTTTCAGATTTTTTCATGGTTCTATCGTCAGTGTTGAAGTGAAACTTGGTATTGTATGTCAAAGAACATATAATTAGCTGCATTTTGGTATATGCTAAGGCAGGATGGTGCCTTTGCTTTGTGTAATAAAAAATTTGTACCGAGACCTCCATTTTTCATCACTTTTTCCGGCGGTCCCGAAAGAGTTAAACAAGCCTAATGATATTTACAAGCGTGTACTAGAAATTCCAGCTGCTGAAGACTTTCAGACCTTTCCCAGTAAGTAATATACCGGGAAAGTTCTGAAAGTAAGCGGCCAGTTATATGCAAACTCATCATCATCATCATCACCAGCTTGCTAAGGTCCACTACAGGACGAAAGCCTCCCCCCTGACCTCCCCAACCCATAGCTATTCTGCACCAGATTTCTTTCTCGTGGTTGGGATCAGGGGCAGTATTCTCGTAACTGTCCCTTTTGAAAACGTCCCTTTTGAGTCCCTTTTATCGTGACGTACTTCCGGTTAAGCAGTGGACGTTGGAAGTAAGTTTGCCGCGCTTGCGTAACGTCACTTCCGGTTGTTCGCTTTTAGCCAATCAGGGCTCGCCGAGAATACCGCCCCAGGACTAACCATCTGTCCGAGGTAGTTGTAATCTTTTACTTCTTGTAGCGTTTCGTTTCATAAGCTGAAGAGGACGTTTTCACATGCTTATTCCTCATTACTTTAGATTTATTCACATTTATTTTAGCCCCACGGCCCTGCTTTCTGATTGTAGTTCGTCAAGCATTGTTTGCAAGTGTTCTGCCCTCTCACTCAGCAAGACTATGTCAGCAAGGACTTACGTGTTGCCTGCTTCGTCACCAAAAGTTCCTGGTCAGCTGTCAGCCTTGTCAGCACCACCCTCACTGCAAGCAGAATTTTCATTTTACCAGAATTAACAGCTAACAATGGCAAGCAGACAGGTTACTCTTTGGCCATTCCACTATAGAAAAGCAGATCACTCTACCTTAAATCTTCAAACACATTATGCCAACCAAAAAAAAAGGTACTGAAAGGATTATTCCGGCCACTTTTAACTGCACTCTATTGCTTCTTTGCAAGCTATATAGTTCTGTCCAGTTAATGCTAACAGGTTCATCTACTTAGTATAGAACCTGCCACCCCGTTTCTTGCGTACATTGCGTTATTAGTTACGTCATTAGCTACTCTAACTAAAACCATTCAATTTAACAAATTAAAACTACGTCTGCACTAATATATGGGCTGTTGTGGGAGGATGCAGATTAATTTAGACTACCTAGGGATATTTACCATGCATTAAAAATCTTCGACACACAGGCATTTTTGTTTTTTGCCTCATTCAGGAACAGCAGCCACAGCCAAAAGTCCACGTTATTGGGATCAGCACCACAATGCCCTAATCCACTGAGCCAGTTCATGAATTAGCTACATGAATTAGCTACGGCATTAATTAGCTAGTGAAATCTGTATAGGAGTTTGTCATGCACTCTATGGGTACAGAACCTTCTTTTGCATACTATACAAATGCAATGTTTGTTGAGATAAAATTGCTTATAGATTGAAAGTAATGACCCCGGCTTTGTCGAGAAGGTGTTAAGCCCAATTCCCGCATAGAAATACATTTCAGTGCGCATTGGTTGAGTACATTTGAGCACAGTTGGTACACCTATAAGCTATGAGCAACACACATGCAGCGTAATGCCAGCCAGGTATAGTGGTAAGAGCTTGCTTGTGGCCACTGAAATGTCAAAACAGTACCATGGATCACAGTCAAAACAAGATACAAGTTAACGAATATTGATGGCACTTGGAAACAGCGTCAAAAGCTAGCAACCAATGCAAGACATAAGTATACTTAGTATCATCCAATGCATGCACAACAAGCAGACACACAAGGACCAATGCTTAGTAATTTGGATAAAAATTCAGCAAAAATCCTGGTCGGTATTTCAGCAAAAATGCAGGTTGTTTATAACAACCTGCAATCGTTTGTGTACAGAATGTACAGACATTTTCATATGCCATGCAGCTACACGTAAGTGTGTCGAAATACATACAGCTCGGCTGATAACTATAAGTGGCATCGGCAGGCGCCCTGGATTTAGAGTCCAGCTTTTAGCACCAAAGCAGTTGGACTGGTTTTTTGCGTACAAAGCCCTCATGCAAATCAAACAGCATTTTAGGTTTTTCCCCTTCATTTAGGTTTTTCCCACAAGATAAATGTAGAGTTTTCTTGGCAGCAGCCCGTCTTGATCCCAATTCCCATGATGATCTTGAAAGCAGTCGTGTAATGCCTGCAAATAAACAAAATACAATGATTTCACACGCACAAAAACTGTTCTGAGTACATGGTACATATAAGGGTGCTTTGGCAACTGAAAAAATGTGAAGCTATAGCCAATTGTCCTTGATGAACTACCGTAATGTTGAATGCCACCAGAATTTTCAGCTTGGGTTATCAGTACTGCAGAGACGATCGCCTTGTCATTAATTGCCTTCGCGAATCGCCTTATCATTGATGGCCTTTGCGAAAGCTTCTGGAGCTGACGTTGCAGCTTTATTTACAGCTGCTTGCTTGTATGCTTCAAAATTCTGCTTTTCAAACACGCCTAATGATGTTTACGAGCGTGTACTAGAAATTCCAGTTGCTGAAGACTTTCAGAACTTTCCCAGTACATAACATACCGGGAAAGTTCTGAAAGTGAACGCCCAGTTATATGCAAACGCATCATCATCATCATCATCATCATCAGCTTGCTAAGGTCCACTGCAGGACGAAAGCCTCCCCCACTGACCTTTCCAACCCATACCTATTCTGCACCAGATTTCTTTCTCATGGTTGGGGTCAGCATTCACCATCTGTCCATTCTGTTACTTCTAGCACTTTCTTTCCTAAGCTGATAAAAATCTTGGGATGTTTATCCCTCATTACTCTAGATTTAGTCATATTCATTTTTAGCCCCACGGTCGTGTTTCCTGCTTGTAGTTCGCCAAGCATTGTTTGTAGATGTTCTGCAGTCTCACTGAACAATACCACATCATCCACAAACCTCAAATGGCTCAACTATTCCCCGTTTATCCTTAATCCTATTTTCCCAGTCAAGCTTTCTAAACACCCCCTCCAGACAAGCTGTAAACAGTTTCGGCGAGATGGTATCTCCCTGTCTTACTCCCGTTCGGATCAAAAATTTATTGCTTTGCTTGAAGAGGGTTATCCTGCCCGTGCCTTCCTTATATATGTCTTCTAGAGGTATTATGTAGGTCTCCTCTATTCTCTGGTCATTTAGTGCTTCTAGCACAGTTACAGCGAGTACGGAATCAAACGATTTCTCATAATCTGTAAATGCCAGGCAAAGGGTTTTATTGTATTCTTTCTATCACTTGATCGACAACATGGATGTGATCCATGGTTGAGTACCCTTTCCTAAACCCAGCCTGCTCTCTGGGTTTGAAATCCAGGCAGTCACCTATGCGGCTAACTATACCTTTGGTAAGCAGCTTGTGAGCAACTGAGTAGGCTGATGGGCCTGTAATTCTTGAGGTCCTTGGGATCTCCCTTCTCATGAATCAGAATAATGTTGGCGTTTTTCTGGCTGTCGGCACTTCGAGCCACACTGCGCGGCGCATTGGTTTACACGCGCGTTGCGGTGATATGTGGTTACTCGCCCTCTCCAACGTCGTCGGCCGGCGTAAAGGCAGCGGCGTATGCCGCCGCAGGCGTACATTGTTGCGCGAGTACGTTGGTTTTACGCGTGCATGTGGTTGGGCATTTACGACAGAACTGTCCGAGACACATTGACATTGGTGTGAATGAAGTGTGAAGTTAGTACAACTAAAAGCTATGTCACTAAACAAACTAAAATCGAAGGTCAGAGAATGGGGCCTTGCAGTGTCGACCATGGAGTAGTAATGTAGACAGGAGTGCCGACTAGAGGCACAGTGTAGACCATTTATAACGCAACTGCTCATAGTACGGGACCGGACATAACGTGGGCTATTGTGACCACCAGTTCGCTTCCCTTAGAATTCAATGCATAAGCATACTGCTTAAAATGCGTTTGGCCAAAGGACATTACTGTTTCTAGTGTGGTTTTTCGGTGGGTCTGCTGATCGACCGGCACAGCTGGGGCATCGTTTTAGAGTTGCAAAAAAAGAAAAAAGAAATGAAATCAGACACCTGACATAACGCGCACTCCCTGCTCTCCTCTAACTTCGACACACAAAAGAAAAAAACAGTCAACCTTCAATTCATGTGTATTAAAACGTTGTGCAGATAGGCAACTGCCCTGTCCCTTTCCGAACATCTGGAGATAGCGAGCTGCACGAAGCTGAAGGTTTCAGCTACCTGTACATTGTACTGATAATCAACCGCCTTCACATCGTGTACGCAAGGTGGGGTGAAAAAAAAAGTCCCACTTGCGTTATTACGTTGTCTTGCGGCATGCATTCAAAGCTGCTAAGGAACGCAGCCACGCTCCCTCAAAAGACAAACAAAAAGGAACTTAAAGCCACACTTGCAGTTTGTTAGACCCCGTAGCAGCAGCTGATGTTAAAAAAAAAAGTCAAAATAAATATCGTGCCTCTGGTTTTAAGTGTTGTGCATTTGAGTGGTGATAAAAAAAAGAACGACCTGGGAGGTAGGCTGCGATGTGGTTGTATTCACACGTTTTGTTTATACGTAGTGCGGTACCGCTTATAGCAAATTTACGCGGCTTCTATGACATACGTCACAAGCAGTCTACACTGTATCTGGCTATTTGGTCTGAGCCCTAACTCCACACTGACTTGATGCTTGCAATATTTGTGTTGCTCCTTCATTGCCATGCACTTTCTCACATAGTGTCCTCTTTGTGTTCAGTTCCTGCCCCTGCCTTCTGCACGAAGCTTTCAGAAATCCAGCGCCTGTCTAGCTATTATTATGCTGGCAAAAAATTTCCAAAGAAGAAGGAATCTCGAAAAAAAGTGTTTCTAAGTGTTCGGTTCCCACCCCTGCCTTCTGCACGTTGCTTCCAGAAATCCACCACCTGTCTAGCTATTAATATGCTGGCAAAAAATTTCCAAAGAAGGAATCTCGAAAAAAAGTGTTTCTAAGTGTTCGGTTCCCACCCCTGCCTTCTCCACGTTGCTTCCAGACGTTGCTGTGCTGGCAACAAACCAGTGAGCACTAAAGAATTGTGGGAAAGCTCCTAGCAATGGGGAATACGTAGCTTCGCAATGTCAAAGTAAATCCAGAGCACCCAAACGACTGATTATCACTGTGCTAGCCCACTCCAATATCTCAACCAATCAACAAAACATTTACCCAAAAGGCTTCATAGGCTGGCTTTACCAAAAATGTATACGTGCTAACTGTCCCAGAGAGGTTTGACACCTAATAAATTTCACTGCAATTGTGCACATTCTGACATTTTATGTAACTAGATATGCTGCCTGGCAACTAATCTTTCTGACAAGACTAATGACCGGTAAAAGGTTAATACAGTACCGATGATTGCACATTCAAACACGAAAACAAGAACATTGCTGATTCTTCGCAATAAATGGAAGACTATAAAAACTTTCAACAAATGATCAAATGCACAATGAAAAAGTGAGCATTTTGTGCAGCAGTAATTTCATCAAAATATGGCAGCAAATAATAACTCAGATACCTTTCAAGCATTTGATATTCAATAACTTCATCCCGTGCAATTCCTCCCAATAGCACCGAAATATATAGCTGCCTACTTTATCCAAAAATGATGTCTCCAAACACAAATGAATGCACCATTGTGATTTCATTTTGGACCTTTTCTGCTAACTCAAGGCAGAATACTGTGGTATGGTCGCCAGTTTTTTGCACGTCAAATGCCTGACAGGCGTTAAAAAATGCTTGCAGAATTGGCTTGCTATTATTTCCTTAAAGCCCGGAAGATGAACTAAGCTTCTTTCAGCAGCTGAAAATCTTGATGGGAATGTCCACGTTTGCTGCAAAGAGGTGCACTTCTGACGCCTGCAAATAAAATCAGAGTTCATTAGGCCGGCACATAGCACAAAGCAGTGGCAGTAAACATTCCAGTATTTTGAGATCTTGACTTCCTTGAATGATGCAATGGTGTGGCAGCACAGAAACTGGGAAGCTACGACAGGCTAACCGCTCTCGTACTGTTATACAGTAAAAACTTGTTAAATCAAACTCGAAGGGGACCATACGACTGTTTGAATTAAGCAGAGTTCCAATTTGTGAGCGGGTGCTAGAATGAATGGACATCGCACCACACTGTGGAGGCAGAACACAATTAAGCCACCTCTGGACTCTTTATCACAAATTAGGCGCTATTATACATTTGTAGCAGGTGATTTTGTAAATAATGTTCATGGAACTCGAACAGCAAATGGTGCCGGCGGTGCGGCGCCCGCTGCGGAAGTGAAATAAGCTGTCGCAGCCGTGTATCGCGCCCACTACGCCGTTGTTTTGTTTCGTTGTTTTGCATCTCTAGTAAATTTTGTTTGGATTTGCAACACATTGTGACAACTCTGGGCAGACTTCTGCCGGGAGCAATGGAAACCAGGGGATCCCAGTTCAAATTAACCGTTCTGGATACAGATGCGCTCAAATTATTAGGAGTTTTCCCCCGTTGAAATATACAGGACTGTGCTGGGACCAGGGCGCCAGTTCGGATTAACAAAGTTCAAATTAAGAGAGTTCAAATTAATGAGCTCTTACTGTATACTATTTTAAGCAGATAGCGGGTAACATTTTGTTATGGGTTTTTAGTTACTATTCATAACTTTTAGTTATGACTACCAATAATGCCAAGCTGACTACCCCGCAACTGCTTTATTTCCCATGTTCCAGGGTCAACCACCTTGAGAAGGCGAAAAGTTTCCATTTGCCTGCCTTGTGTACTACAAGTATGGCATGGTAAACTTACTTGGGGGCCATTCCAGAGTTTAACAGCACATGCCAGTGCCGATTACATGCACTACACCACAGGTTTTAAAATCAGGTGGTGCAGTTACATGTTCCTTTGTGTAAAAAATTATGACTCGGACCTAGGTCCTTTGGATAATGAAGCTTGTTCTCTCTTGCTCTCTCCCACAGGCCCAAAATAAAGAACAAATCTGGTGGAGCTTCCCGATTTTGTAGCTTTCTCCTTAACCTATCAGTCAACTTCCATATTGACCGGGTGCACGGTAGATACTAGAACACTCATTCTGCAAACACAGTACTCTAAAGCTAAATAAATAGGTACGTAACCCTTGGCAAAAGTAACACATGTGAAGGAAAAATTTAGAATTGAATCCCATGCAACAATTACCACTGAAGGTTTTAGATCGTTCTCAAAAAAGAACAGGCATGTTCAGTGTTCCTGGAGAAAGTACAAACTTGCTACAGCATTGGAATACAAACCTGCGACAGATTTAAAACAGCACTTTGTCTAGTGTGTGATAACTTAACTAGGGTAACTTTGCTTGCTGTACAGACAATGCCAGGAAAGCACCTTATGGATACCTCTATTGTACTTTTCTTGACCCAGGACTACACTTCGGCACTAGCTCCCCTACTGGAAATTTCATGAGCTGCTTTTGCAAATCTGTTTCATGCTTCAAAGCAAAGCAGTGTTTAGATATCATTAAGTTTGAAGCATATTCTCACACCTCTGCTGTGAACCAGAAAGTAAATTAAAATTACAAGGGTCGCTTGCCTTTCCTCAAGATCAGAATAACTCCCACCACAGAGCTAATTCCATATAACTTTTAAAAAAGAAAAGCTTTAAACTTACATGGGGCAAACACAAAAATGCAACTTACAAAGCAGGCAAACAACCTCGCCGGTTTTGTAGTTTAAATTTCTGGGTTCATCACCTGTAAGATTAAAGTGCTGGCCACTCAAGAACAAACTAGCCCAACAAGAAGCCTTACTGAAGGCATAACCCATTGTTACTCTGGATTAATCTCTTGCAATGTGTGTAGCAAAACTTGTGTGCTCTATGCTTCGAGTTTTACCACATTGCACAGGACACAAATGAAGCAATAAATTACATTCCAGCTAAGCGGCATCGCAACACTTTCTAATTGAATACACACCTAAGGAATAGACGCCTAAATTGAATACACGCCTAAGGACCGCCGAGCGTCCTTGGCATATGAAGTGGCTTTAGTGACAAAAAAAGAGAAAAAACTCCAGCGCTGTCATCAAGCGCTTTTCCTCATGTAAAATAAAAATGCCGCTCCATTCTCTAGAAGCCTTTGTGGATAATTGGAGACACGGCTAAATGTGTGCCAATCTTTCCCGAGACGACTTGCAGATCCCACCACTACTGCCTCAAGTAGATGACTAAGAGCTTATTGGGAGCTTAGGGGTTTAACGGCTATTGGCCGGCTTTCCTTTAGTAGCAGTAATGAATGCATTTGATAGCCAATTTAAAAAGAAAGCCACAAAGGCTAAGCAGAAAAGGAAGGCGTATCTGCTGCCACGAGCAAATCACGCAGTGCCACTCCGTGCAGGCAATAATTATAGCTGAGTAAAGCACGTTGTTGGGCTAGTTGGTGTTCCATGATAACAATAAAACTGCGCAAACTGCGTTAGCGAAGCGTCACTATCTTTGTATTGTAGTGAGTATGAATTTTTAAACGCGTCCTTGTGATTAAACGCATGCGACTGTGCGCATGTGCACGGAAGGGTATATAGGTGCGTAGGCTGCTTCTGAATAAATTTAGTTGTGAGTCTGTGCCTGGTTTGTTGTCCTCTTCTTCCGTCCCGTCCTTTTGCGCAGTTTTATTGTTATTAATAATTTATAGCATTCGCAGTTCTTCCAGAGGCAAAGGAAAGAGTGGAAGTGTTTATCAGAAGTGTTGCGGAGTGTCCCCAGTATCCACAGCCCCTTTCGATTGATTGATTTATTCATTGATTATGAGGTTTAGCGTGCCGACACTGCACAGGCGATGAGGCGCGCCGTAGCGGAGGGCTCGGGATTAATTTTTACCACCTGGGGATCTTTAACATGCCGCGAAATCTCGAACACACCGGCGTTTCCGCTTGTCGCCTCCATCAGAAAAGCGGCCGCCGCGGTCAGGAATCGAACCAGTGTCCTTGGGCACAGTAGCGCAACGTATTAGCCACTGAGACACCGTGGCGGGTTAAAGCACTCCAGTGACAGCTACCTCTTCGCGCAGCCCATGAACTGTGCACCCCTATTCTTGCAGCGCGTCTAACGACGCGCTGTTCTGAAAGCAATTAAGCTAGACTTTGTTGAAGAGTTCAATCTTGCAATGGTTCGCGGCTAGAGCAATCCACACAGCCTGTCGCGAAATCCAAGCGACGTTTGCCCCATGTCTCAAATGCCTTGCAAACAAAAGCCCCACGTTACAAAAACCCCGATTCCAGTTTGCCCAAACAATTCTCCCATGGCGATACAAGGAAACGTCATTTTTCGGTGTCTGAATGCATCGGAAATGGTATCTCAAAAAACAAGAGAGAGGGAGCAAACAAAACTTCGAAGGGAAGAGGAAGGAAGGGAGCTGTCTTTCCAATCGCTTTTATCGCGTACGTGGCTATCAAAACGTCGTGTTTCGCTGGCCTCCCCCCTCTCACTCTAGCACTGGGATATGGCATGCCTTCAACCCTTAGCAGCGCTAATTTTGATGCGTGGTCTATGTAGGGCGGAAGCCCACTGCTGCGGAAGTGATCACCACGCAAACGAAACGTCGGTCAAATTCTTAGTTTCTTTACTTTCCTTCTCCCTTCTTTACGTCTCCTTTCAAATGCCGCACAGTAAAACTACAACGCGAACCGGCGCTTAAAGCGCTGGACACTTGTACGACTAGTGCATGCGATTCGCATGCGACTGATCGTTACGATTGATCGTTAGGACCCGTTTTGGCGTCGATCGCTGGTCGGAGGAGGCTCACGACGTGCGACTGGCAAGCCAGATGCAGTCGTGCCGTCGTTGAGATCGTCGTGAGGCCACAGCCAATGAGAGCCCGCTGAGCCCACAACCGGCTTGCGTTGCTCGGGTGCTCAGGCCGGCTCGGGGAATGGGAACTTTAGGCTTAGCATCTTAGCGGATATTTGATTGCCGCTATCTGTGCAGCTGCGAATGACAATCCGTAGCACAACTTTTCACCACACTATCATCCCCTTTCTCGCATGTGGAACTTTATTAAAGCTATAACTGACGTTTCAGCGATCGGTGACCAAGACATCTGCGTAGCCTGTTTCGATGCTTCCGCGCAGGTATTGACATCTCTCGGCCGGTCGGCGCACCGCGCGCCGCGGCGACCGGTCAGCGTAGGCTTGCATCGCGGCAGATATCTGATCGCCGCTTTTAAAATAAGCCCTGACAACAATCCCTAGCCTAATTTTTCGCCACACTAACACCTACTTTCTCGCATGTGGAACTGCATTTTAACGATCAGATTGATTCAGAAGAGCAGCGACAAGCGGTTGCTACCGTGGTCTGCGCCGGTTCGAGCCGCTGAGTGTGCCGAGATGGCAGGCGCGGCCGGCGTGTGCGCGGACTGTTTGCGAAGGCAGAAAACGCTTCTCGAAAGCAATTTTTCACCACACTAACACCTACTTTCTCGCATGTGGAACTTCATTTTAACGATTACATTGATTCAGAAGAGCAGCGACAAGCGGTTGCTACCGTGGTCTGCGCCGGTTCGAGCCGCTGAGTGTGCCGAGCTCGCAGGCGCGGCCGGCGTGTGCGCGGACTGTTTCCGAAGGCAGAAAACGCTTCACGATAGCCTGCTATCCATTTCTTGCGAACAAACGCGCGGAATCTACAAATTCAGCTCAGCGATCGTCGTAGTTGGCCATGGAGCAAAAACAGTGGTTGGAGCGACGCCGACGATGCATTGTATGCGCGCATCGGGTCATGTGTCTCAAATTCACGCGTTCGACTAGTCGTGGCAACAGTCGTAACGATCAGTCGCATGCGAATCGCGTGTACCAATCGTACATGTGTCCAGCGCTTAAAAAGCGGGTCTTTCGGAACGGGGTAATCGGCACAGGGCAAATGTGTAAGCGGCTTATGAGCCATGCTTATAAGTACGGGGCTCTCGGCGCGGGCCTTTCGAAATCGTGGGCCGCGGTAAATGCCGTGGGCTTTTGACACCAACCGGTTGAACGAGCAGGTAGAAAACAATGCAAATAATAATAATAAATATAAGAAGTACACGAAGCGAACGGCATGTATAGTGATCCCACTTCGCCCAACCAAACTACAGGACATTTGAAAACAAAGCGGCTTGTGATTGCGGAACTTTACCGTCTGGCCTTGAATCGGGCTGCGGCGACAAAACGCGACTCTGCTCTGTTCATTTCGCAAGACGAGTAGTGTAGGTTGACTGATCACTTACTTCTTCGCCGTATTTCTTCATCCGGAAGATAAATTCACACGCAGCAAAGCAAGACATCCAACGTCCCCTCGCAGGCGATAATTTCGGAGCCTGCCGGCAGCACGTGTGCACATGGCGAGAAAACATCAGGACTGCTAAAAAGCATAGTGGTCGAAACAAAAGAGGAGCGAAGATGGGAAGAACCGTTTAGGGGCGCTGCAATACAATCGCCTCCTCTATACTTGCTTTCAGTGCCTGGCAAAAGAACCGGAAATACACGTGCCGGCACAGTCGGCGGCAGTGCTCGGCCCCGCCGCTACTCGCCGCCACTTAAACAGGGGGCCGCTCCTGGCGCGTCGTTCAAACGCGCTTGTCCGCACTGTGACCCCACGCTTGCTGCGTTGGCGACGCCGCGAGTTTCATAAGTTCTTAATGCAAAAACAAAGTAGAGATCACTCCCAAGGCGTGTACGGGGAGTATCCGACCATCTGGTACATTTATTTTCCAGCTAACTGAAGTTGACAAATGAAAATCGGGCCGTAACAGACGCAGTAAAACACGCACATGGTTTGGGAAAAACAAGAGAAAAACATTTTCCTGCTCTCTTTATCACACTGTTTTTAACGTTCGGGGTACTTAAGGATAAGTTGCTAGGTACATGCAAGCTGTCTCTCGCTGATTCCTCACAGACTGAGGTACTACTTTCTTGACAATGTTTTTTTGGAGATGAACTGCAAAGCATCACGCCTTTCTATGACACCGAGCGCATAGCCTGCGAGGAGAGGCCTAAAAAAGCGCCCGGCGATCAGCTTAATTAACTTGAGTCTGTGCACCTTACTGCTGCGCGCGCACTTGAGTAGCTTGCAGCTACAACTGGGGATCGTTGTCTACCAGCGTGCTGTGGTCGTACGCTGGGTTCTCCTTGAGTGACTGCAGCAAAAAACTCGCGAAGTGTTGAGCGCGAATATACAACTGGTCTGAGGGGTAAAGGCGCTCACCCCGGTCCTGATTGCGGGTGAATGTGAACAGGGATTGGTTCGTTCCAGGCTTTTTAGAAATGGCGTCACAACTCTCGCAATTCATCTGCTCATGTATGACTGTGGCAACGTAACCACAGACATGCACTGAATTGCTGATATCAGCAACAGTGCATGTCGGTGGTTACGTTGCCAGAGTCTGCTGCAGTGAAGGCAGCTGAGACGGCAAAACAGCAGCGTTGAGTCTTTGAAGCTTGTGCAGAGCATATCGTGAATTTGAGAGTTGGGCTCAGAAGATCGATGTGCTGCATGTATGTCCAGCTTGTTCTCTTAAGCGTTCCAACGCAGCGGTCGCAGCCGGAGACAGAACTTGGATGGCCCTTGCCACGTCCATCTTCTCGATATAATTTGGATAGACGTGCTTCCGGCTGAGATAACGGACCGGCTTCACCGTCAGGTTTTTCTGCAGGTCGTACGTATCCTTCAGGTAAAATGATGAAATTTCTCCCTTCGGTCCTATATGTCATGAGCTAAAAATTGAGAGCGTACATTCTTCGGCACAAGGCAGGAGTCAAAACTTTCCAGGAGTCAAAGAACAGAGGTCTGTTAGTGTCGCACGGTTGTTCTACTTTGAACGTCAGAGTTCCATTGCCCAGCATCTTCATGGCATTTACGTCGACACCGTGGTTGTCGGTGACAAGTCATGCAATGCGGAAACCACAGGGTTTTACTTTCTTATCGCAAAGATCACCAGCTAGTGAAGCTGACTACCCGTTAGACCTTTATTGAAGAAGTACCCTACTGGGATCCTCACTCCAGTCCAGTCTGGAATCGATTTCAGGCTGGAAGACTGTTTCATAACACAGCCGGGACTGGAAATCATTTCCATCTGGGTTTGGCTGCAAACGCTGGGAGTAATCTTCAAAAATAGAGGGTAGAGGGCCCTTCTTCAGCCATCGCCTTTTGCATTCGATGAAATCTTCATTCTTGAAGTGCTGACTGCACACCTTAGAGTAGCCAGATGAATCATTCGGTACCCAGCCAAATGGCGACAAGCTATTGCTCCTCAAGTCAACGTCGAATGAAATTTTGTGAAACAATAGCCCTGGCGTCTTTTTCGTCTTGTCTGATTTGCACGGAGGCACACAACAATAAGCCATCTTATCGAACCGCAGCCATTCGCTCACAAAGTTGCCCGCAAACGAAGTGAACGCGAAAATACGGCAAGAATAGCATTAGTGCGTGCCTGTCGTCTGCTCAAACAGCTCAGCTGCGCCGCTACTCGATCTACAAAGAACCGCTGTGCGTTGTTGTTGATGATGATGATGATGATATTTGGGCACACCCACCCTTTGAATCGGGTGGGTGTGCCACGCACACACTAGCCAGGACAAACAGAAAGAGAAATGCACGACAAACATAACGACAACGCGGCACGGACGAGACACAAACATATGGCACACCAAAAGGAAACACTCAGGCACATACGAGAAACAAACAAAAACAAAAAATTACGCCCATCTTCCCGCGAGGGAACCCTGGTGTAATGCGACGCATCGGGGGGGTTCCATTGGCGTTTCCATTGGGTTGATTCTCTAAATCGGGTGAAACGTGTTGTGAACGCGTATGATGCATTCCATCACATGCGGGTGTTTTCATACGCGGGGAGATGGGCGTAATTTTACTTTTCATGAAGGGACCGTCCCTTCCATCACGTCTTGATCGGAAGAATCAAGTCAAGCATGCAGTCGCCAAGCAAAGTGACGCGAAGTCGAACGAGAGCGAGCACTGACTTAACCGCCGCAGACCGCTACCCGCTTTATATTCACAGCGCCTGAAGGAGAGGAGACAGCGGAGGAGAGTCGCGCATGCGCGCACTTGCGCGACGGGAGCGGAGCGAAGCGAGCGAAGCGCGCGCACGCAGCTGTTTATGATAATGAGACGGAGCGAGAGTGTTGCGCACAGCTGTCGGAGAGAAGAGCGGATGAGAGTCGCGCATGCGCAGGTGGCGTGCGGACGCCGCCGACGCCGACGCAGGAGTGACATGCCTCAGAGCAAGAGATGCGCCGCATCTAAAAAAAACAGCATAACATAACGAAGGTTTTGAGAATCAGAGCCTTCTGTATTTGGGCTGCTGTCGCACACCTGCTTTCCATGCGGCGCTTTGTACGCGCTACTGCGCTCACGTCCACCACACCGTCGGCGTCCCCGAAGCCGAGAGCTTCCTGCAGGGAAGGAGGCGGACCATTTTCGCGGATATTGTCACAGTGACCCGCAGAGCTTAAAATGAAGTGTTCGGCGGACTCGTCACCCTCACCACAAGCACGGCACACCACACTGGCCACCTGCTCGTCGAACGTTTTCTGGCGCACAAGAGTACCGAGGGCTCCCGCACGAGCCTCGAAGAGCAGCGCGCTCCCCGAGCTGTTGTCGCACAGCTGGGAGCCACCGATCGAGGTCTTGTGCTGTGCGTAAACCGCCAGAGTGGGCTTTTCCCGCACAGCACGCTGCCACATCGCCTCCTCTTCCTCACGCACTCGACGGCCCGTCACGTGTCTAGGCTGCGGCAGTGTCCGCAGAAACAGGCTCGCGGAAGAACCCGTACTTCTTTTTCAGAAAGTACACACAGCGCATACAGTTTGCGCGGATGCAAGTCGCTACCAGATACTCGATTACGCGTCTCGCCCAACGCTCCCGATGCATGAACTGGAGGCGACCACGGTACAACAGCTTACTAGCCGCCTCACGTGCTTCAAAGGACGACCAGCCGAGGTCTCCCTGTACCGCTTCGTTAGCCACATACCTATGACATCCTACAGCGGTGCGACTGTGCGCTGCTATCTGCGGAGCGGCAACAGCCGCCACTAGACTCCGCAGATTTCCTGCAGCTGCGCCGACAGGCGCGCGCGCAAGTGCCGGCGCAGGAGCAACCGGCAGCTGCGGGACGGCGCAGTCGCTCACGTCAGCGCAGCATCAGCCGCCGACCTCCGCTAGCCAATCCCGGAACGCCAGCCGCGGCACTGGCCGGAAAAGGTCAAGCGGCGCGCTCGCAAGAACGGGGAGCGTGGGCCGACGTACTGAAGACACAGGTCCCCAAGCAGCCGGCATGTCCAAGCAAACCACAGCCAAACCACAACCGAGCCCGGAGATGATCGCACTCAGAGCCGAAAATGAGCAGCTGAAACGACGCATCGCCGAACAAGAGGCACGCATCGCCGACTATGAACAGCAAGCTGGATCAGCTAATCACCCCTTCAACAGCGACCGCAACCACACGCACAAGAGACGCCCATCGAAGAGACCGTGGACGAAGAATCGACAATGGAAGAATCATCACAACCACAAGCAAGAAAAGAGCGCTCGAGGCACACAAGAGCGGCGGGATCCGTGCAACCGTGGCTACGTCTTGAAGAGAGACTCAAACAGACATATCGAACCACAATGCAAGGCTCCCCAAAGTTGGAGCAGACATGCCAGGCAATACAGGAGACACTCATACAAATGCAAGCCGCAAATCGCTATTGCATCGGCGCCGGAATGCACCAACCACAACCTAATCAGCGCCAACATGGCCAGAGCAGCGATAACTCCCAATAGAACTAAAGATCTGGCAGTGGAATATGCAAACGGTTTCCTACGCAAACGGCCGTCATTACAACAATACATTGAACAGCAAGCACACAAGCCAGATGTCATCCTTCTGCAGGAACACACAGTGAAGCCACCCCAACCTTACCCGGTTACCGCTCACAGGCACGACCACCGAGTGCGCGAACCATCGCAGAGGAGCCGGCCAGGGGGTGTGTACTCTGGTAAGGAAGGGAATCACATATATCGACACACACTCCTAGAGAATAGCGCCATTGAGCACTGCACGGTAGAACTTGTCACGGACAAGAAGAAGAAGGAGAGTACCTTTGTGGTCAACATATATAGTAACCCAAAGCACTACCAACAGAAATTCAGGGCCCTCTTCACAAGACGATCCAGCTAGCCGGAAGATGCACTACGCTCGTCTGCGGGGACTTCAATGCACCTCACACCGATTGGGGATACCCCAGGACGGGGGTCAAGGGACGAAGCTTATTGGAGGAGATCACAAACGCTGGATATCACCTAATGAACGACACCGGTGTATATACACGAGTTGGCTCGTCGTACAAAGGGACACCAACCCCGATCTGGTATTCGCCAAAATAGCACACGGCAATGCGGCACAAACATTCGATGGAGGAACACAGGCGAGACGCTAGGCAGCGATCATTACATCATTGAGATCACCGTGCCTCTGAGATCAAAGGCGCAAGCGCGCACAGGTACAAAGCAGAGTATACGGACTGGAACGCCTTTCGTAAAACGCTCAGCAGCATCCCCGAGCAAATTGATGATATTGAACAATGGACAGAGATGCCATTAATAGGAGCGGACTGCGGCAGTTACCATGGACGTGGAGCTTGACGGTACTGCCACCCAAGCAGACAGCCGCCTGGCGCACATGCTGGAGGCGAGACGATCCCTACAAGAAAGATGGAGGAAACAGAGACACAATCGAAGACTTCGAAAACGTATAGCAACACTCAATCGGGAAATTGAAGATCACTGCAGGGTTATCGGCCGCCAGCAATGGCGGGCAATATGCCAAGAAGCTGATGGACAGATGCACAAAAGCCGTACGTGGCAACTGCTCCGACACCTCCTGGACGAGACCAGAACCAAAGGGGGCGCAGCAACATACGCTTTGAACGCATTCTCCATCGGGCCAAACAAGAGCTTGGCGAAGAAGAGCTACGACTGCGACTGGACAAACAAATACCTACCGACCTCCTTCACCGAAACCCTCCCGGAATACACAGGAGAAGATAACGCCCTCCTCGACCAAGACATAGAGGAATGGGAGGTGAGAGCAGTGTTGCAAAACCATCAATTGTAAATCGGCCGCAGGCCGGATCGTATTCAAATAAGGCCCTGCGTAACCTAAGCGACTCGGCCATAGCCGCACTCACTAACTACTACAATAGATGCTGGAGAAAAGGGAAACTACCTGAGCGATGGAAGGAGGCTAAGACGGTGCTAATACCTAAGCCTGGCAAGCCCCCACACATAGACAACTTACGACCCATCTCGCTTACGTCTTGCGTCGGAAAAGTCCTTGAACACGTCTTGCTAAACAGATGGCAAGCGTACCTTGAAAAAGAGCAACTATATCCAAATACAATCATCGGTTTCCGGCAAAAGCTGGGAACGCAAGACGCAATGTTACTCCTGAGCAGGAGATAATCGACTCACCCACAAACTCCCTGGATAACAAAGGCAGTACTTGGCTTAGACCTTACAGAGCGCTTTTGACAGATCAAACATTCGGCCATCCTAAGACAAATCTCCAGGCTCAACATGGGGAGACGCACCTTCGAATATGTCAGGAGACTTCTTGTCAAACCGCGCCACAACAATCACCGCCGGAGACATGGCAGCTGCCAAAGAAACAACTCGGAAGCGTGGAACACACAAGGGTCAGTGATCTCTCCAACGCTCTTCAACATCGTTATGATGATGTGGCCAACCAACTCGCTTGCCTTCCCGATGTCAGGCACACCATTTATGCCGACGATATCACCTTATGGGTGACGGGAGGCAGCGATGGCCATATTGAATCCCTCGCTGCAACAAGCAATCGATGTGATCGAAGAACGGCTACAAGACACAGGCCTCTCATGTTCACCCCCCAAATCGGAACTACTGATCCTACCACCCACCAGCGGCACAAGAAGGAGGACACGGCTAAAATCATCACTCTCTAAAACGAAGGGAGGAGCCACCATTCCACATGTCAAAACCTTACGAGTATTGGGATTGATAATAGAAGCGAGTGGTTGCAACGGGCAAACCATAAGCAAACTTTTGACAAAGGTCAACACAGCCACCAGGCTCATTCGAAGAGTGTCTACAAGACGATCAGGCATGAAAGAGGCAAGCCTCCTCAGATTGATGCAATCCTTGCCATCAGTCACATTGCATATGTCGCTGCATATCATAACTGGAAGACAGCGGAGAGGCAGAAGCTAAATGCTATTATACGCAAGGCGTACAGAGAAATCCTGGGTCTCTATCCTCACGCAAGCACGGACAAGCTACTAGAACTAGGGGTACACAACACCCTCGAAGAGATTGAAGAAGCGGTGAGCACGGCTCAGCGAAATAGTCTAATGCAAACCCGCACCGGACGATACATCCTCAAACGCCTCGGAATCCACGGACAAGAGTCACCGAAAGAACAGGAAAGCACTACAGTACTCCCTGAAGGCATACGGCGTGGCTTGCATATTAGTCCCGCTGCCTCGACATATGCACCCAGAACACAATGCAGAGCGGAGAAAGGCAAGGGCTAGAACCTTCATCGATACACATGGAACAGACACGGGCGCTCTCTACGTGACGCAGCCCGATATCAGGATCGGACCGACACCTATGTTGCCGTCGTCATAGCCGCCACTACCGGAGAAATCTTCACCGCCGGCAGCATTAGGGCTAAAAAACAACACAGCAGGCAGAAGAAGTAGCCATTGCCTTAGCGCTCACTAACCCTAAGTGCACCACGATACTTAGTGACTCTCGTTCAGCAATCCTAAGCTACGCCAACAACAACGTGTCTGAGAGTGCTGTGAGGTTGTGCGGTGCCCTACCCCCCAGAACTGTGACCACAACGGTAAAATGGTCCCAGCGCACATGGGACTTCTCCACTCAACCAAGGGACACAGCAACCGCAATGAGGAGGCGGACCAGGCGACGCGTGCGCTAACCGGTCGAGACGCGTCGGGATGTCCGGATTCTCCATCTGCGGAACAGGAGCCCGACGAAGATTCAACGATCAACACGTACAGTGGGGTCCTCGAATGGTATCGATCCAGCCGTAGGACCATGCCCCCGCCACATCCAAGACTTACAAGACAAGAAGTGACCTACAGACAACTGCAAACGAACTCGTTACTTACTCCAGTGCTCGCTAGACACATGTGTCCGAAAGTGTACGCAAGTGATAAGTGGAAGTGGTGTGCTAGTGAAAGAGCTACTACGGCTCATATCCTATGGGACTGTAGAACAATCCACCGAAGCAAAAGAAAAAGGGATCCCACCGCAGTTCATAACTGCTACTCGGAGTTGCGATTACAACACTCAACTCCTGGCCGTCATGCTGGTGACGGAGGCCCTGGATAACCAGAGGCCTGAAAGTGACCCATCAGATGGGTTACGAGTAAGCCCTGGCTAGGGCCGCTAGGTCACGACGTGAGAGGCCACGTCCCCAAACAGCCGGTGTCTAATAAAGTTGTTTCTCTCTCTCTCTCTCTCTCGAGCCATTGCCGAGTGGACGTTGTTGATAGGCAGACCACAGAGTTCGCGAATGTGAGAGCCGCAACATGCACCAACTTCCACAGGTCACGCGCCATCAGGAAACGGTTGCAGCCCCACAAGCTTCGGCGGCGAAGAATGCACTGGCCACGACGGCAGACTGGCGAACCTTTGCCTCATGGTGTGAGTACACGGCAGCACTGGAAGAAAGCACTACGCCCAGGTATTTGTAAGACGAACACATGCTGATTTCTTCCCCGCCGACGGTAACTGCTGCATCTCCGCGGGTTCCCGCGAGGGTAAGAATCGCAGATTTCTTGGCGCTGAACCGGAGTCCAAGCTGTGTTAGCTCAGCGAAGCAGATGTCCAGCAGGGTCTGCAATTCCTGCGAGCACTCAGCAATGAGTACCAGGTCATCGGCAAATGCAAGCCCTGGCAGGCGGTATTGCTCGTCCACCCCAGTGGTGCTGTCTCTGAGCCGAAAACCGAGACCACATTGGAGCAGTTTCCGCTCAATATTTCAAGCATATACGATATACAAAAGTGGAGAGAGCGGACAGCCTTGACGGAGGCCCCTTGTGACAGGAATGTGGTCTGACTGAGTCTGACCAAAGTGCGCTGTGACGGTGTTGCCCCCGTAAAGTCGTTATACCGTCCGCAGCACCATTTCCGGAAGCCCGAGACGACTGAGTTTCTGTAAAATGGGGGCATTGGAGACAGTGTCGTACGCCTTTTCCACGTCCAAAAAGCAGCACATTAAATAGCGCTGCTCCTTGATCGCGATTTCCGAACACTGCGTCAGTATGAACAGGTTATCGTCTCGACGATGGCCTGGGCGAAACCCGTTCTGAAGTTCAGGCAGGAGCCATTTGGACCCGGCCCACCTGCTCAGCCATTCCTTGAGGGCGCCCATGATGATGCAGCACATCGTGCTGGTTACTGTGAGGGGTCGACAGTCCTCCAGGATATCGGCTTGACCACCGTGTTTAGGTATAAGTGTCAGCCAACGGTGATGTCACTCTTCAGGAATGGGTCCACCCTCCAGAATGCCGGTAAACAGCACCGCCAGCTGTTCTCCTGTCGCTGGCCCAGAGCACTGCAAGAGTCGTGCTGGTAAAGTCACCAGCGCCGTCCTGTCTCCGGTCGTACAGGCTCAGCCGGGGCTCAGCGTTGCGGGTGCGGTTCAAGCGTGCGAGCCAGGGTTTGATCCTAGTATGCACCCAACGCTGGATGACAGTCATCGCGGATAGTTCTGTGTCCAGATTGTTAACAGGTGCCCCTGCGACAGTCGCGGAAATTGAAGGAGCGTAAATTGATGCGAGCAAAGTGGTTAAATGGCAACTACCACAACATGTCATTGATTAAGTTTATTAGGAATGTGTAATAGTTACTGCTAAGGAAACAGCGGCACGAGTGTAGCTTTGTGAAATGCCTAGTTTATTAGTTACAAGAGAACGTTCTACCTGCTGGCGTAGTGCGCAAATATTCAATGAGCTGAAGTGACGTCTCAGCTGCACCGGACGCGCGTTTGACAAAACTTGGTCGCATAGACGCAACCACGCAACCCCCCTATTGCCATCTAGGTACAAACAACCAGGAAAACGAAGCAGTGAGGAAACCTTCGAAAATGAACTAAAACATTGTAGCATTGACTTACAACCATGTATTTCTGCAACTTTGGCTTTCGAACCTGAAAAAAACTCTAGAATGTAGGGTTGCCGCCTTTTGCTTTCGCTGGAAATCACAACGCGTGGCAATGTAAGGTCCATAGCGATGTCGACTCTCCTCCGCGCTGCATGCTTGTCTGCTGCGTTTAGAACGTCAAGATTTTTTAAGGGCGAATCCCTTCAGGACCTCGCAATGACCGTGCCGATGTCTAAAGATAATTAAATATCTTTAATAATATCTTTAATATTATCTTTAATATTAATTATCTTTAATTATCTTTATCTAAAGATAAAGTTAAAGATAAATCCATCTAAAACACAATTCTTGTTATTTAGTTCCCGTGAGCTCAGGCACGATAATGTGACCATACTCATTAAGTCCCACCCCATATTCCCAAGCAATCAATGCTTGTTTCTCGGTGTTCAACTTGACTGCTCCCTTAAATTCACTGCACACATTCAGTATTTAAAAAAGAAGACGGCATATGGTATTAGAGTTTTGCTAAAAGCGCGTCAATATTCAACGCTCATTTCCCTGTACTATGCATTTGTTCATAGTCACATCAACTACTGTATCGTGTCTTGGGGCCTTACTTATCATTCGCACCTCACCCCCCTTCAGCACATTCAAAACTAAGCGGTTCGACTGATACCAGTACAACGCGCATGTGCCCCCACCTTTTCGGAAACTAAACCTTTTAACCGTTGACAAACTCGTTCTGTATAACCTGGGAATATTTGCTTACCGTTTAACCAAAAGTTCGGAATACTTATACATAATCAATAGAAAGCAACTTACCAATCCTAACACACGGTTCTCACTTCAACACAACCATCTGCTTCCAAGAGTGCGCACAAACTATGGAAAACAAACGGTAGAATCCGCTGCTATAAAGAACTGGAACAGCCTCCCTCTTGAACTTAAAGATCTGTCGCCTATTTCTTCATTCAAACACTCACTCAGGACATTTTTATCCCGCTAATTCTTGTGGTCTGTTTTTTGCTGTGATTACTTAGAAAATTCATTATTACGCCTATGTTCTTTATGACCAACCTTCAAATCTGTTGCACTGTATAATTATGTATTCTGTCTTCGAAAATATTTCTGTCACATAAACGTATATCATTTTACTGGCATTTTTCACATTATCTACTGTACGCGCGACTGCATTTTCTGTACCTTTTTATATCACTTCTCGCGTTTACTAACAAGAGGTCCCACTACAGTGTTTACTTTGGGACCTCTTTCTGTATATTGCGTTGTATGACATTCACCAGGATTTAATAAACCTTCTTTCAATTCAATTCAATTCAAACAGTCGGTGGGGCGTGGTACTGCGTATGGTCAGTCACTAAAGACAGATTTTCGATAATTGTAGACTGCTATTTTCTAATTCACCGGCAGCCTAATATTATTTAATGGTTATGCCAAAGTTGTTTGTTTTTCAGATATACAACTCAAGGCGAGGAAAGGCAGGCCGAAAAAACAGACCACACCCACCCCAAAAGAAGCACTAGCTTTCATCAGTACCTCTCACGAAATGAGCCTGCAAGGCCAGGTTTTTCACGGGGACTGATCATTTCCTAGCCAACCAGGTATCGCGTCAAAGCGTTCTTGGACATTCTGTGTTCACGTCTACCGCCACCTCTTAAACAAATACATATGGCGCTAGCCTCCGCCCTTACAGCTGTTTTCCCTACAGTTCCAAGGCATGCATATCGGAATAAGATCATAAATCCTTCAACAGTTTTATCATTGGGAGGCTGGCTGCCAAGACTCACCATTCCACCTGGTGAGCCACCTGCAACTACTGCCCGGCGCCCGCTACCCAATACCACCAGGTGTGGGAGTGCCGGAAAACACCAGACCTACGACCAATCCCCAAAGGCCCCCCTCCCACCCCATACAACAGTGGACGGCGCGGTTGACCAGCAAGGACCCTACGTTCCAGTTCGACCTGGTGAAAAGGGCCCACGCATCTAGCTGCATCCAGAGGATCCCGGAATCGGGATCCCCTCTGCCAGGCTGCTGCCCTTACAGCAGCACCTGTTGTTTTCGACAATGATTTTATTATAAATAAATAATTAATTAATTAATCAATAATTAATTAATTAATTAATTAATTGATTCCCATTGTTCAACAAAAAACAAAGAATTGGGAAGCGATCAACAGAACTTGCACATTTATCTTTGATGAAATTTCGAAGCAAAATCTGCAGTATGGTGCCAAGTAAGATTTGACCGCAGTTATGCTGACACCGAGCCTGAAAGGATGAGGAATGTAGCAAACAGTGCACTGTTGGTCCTAGTGTCGAACATTGCAAAGAAATGGATTCAGTTGGTTGCTTTAATGACGACAGAGGGATGTGTTCTCTCCGGGCCACTTTAGAACCTTCTTGATTTGTGATTGGAGAGGCCGCGATTGTACGACGGCAAAAACACCTGGAATATGCCCAGAAAGACCATTGTTTACAATAGATGACGTGAAACCATATTTCATTCGGTTCTACTGATTTTTTGAAATATGCAAAGATAGAACTTGAAGGCTGAAACAGCAGTTATGAGTTAGAAACCCATTACGAAGCTCTACGAGTCCACGCATCGCTCAAGGTTAAAGTACCAAATTAACTGATAGGCACATCCATGAAAGTTTTTTTGGCAACTTGGTTAAACATGCACCGACTGTGTTCAAGAATGTGTAATTGGCAAGGCAGGCATTAATTTTAATGAACTTCTCGTGAAGGCTGTGGAGTGGAGGCCGTTTGTAGAGTGGATGAGGGATTTGTTTTACTCCTGCTTTTTGTCTAATTAGCGAACCTTATGTTGATCCCATGAAACCGTAGTAAGCGTTGTTGGTAGGGTACGATAAAGGCTGTTTTGTTTTGGTCATAGCTCCATGCGTCCTTTGGGTTTCCTTTCCTGCTTACAGGCTCTCTGATCCAGGATCCACTTGAAACTTTGTTGGGAATTATCAGGCAGCAGCATGGCTGCAATGAAACCCCAAATGAGTTCGTTGCTGGGATCAAACATATTGGAGTGGGCAAACTTTTCGAAATATCCGTTAACAGCAGCTGTGAGCAATACAAATCTGTCCCATTAAAAGAGCTGAAAAAGTTGCCTCTGTTGAACACTACAGCCCAGGACCAGATCATGTCCGGTACGAGTCGATGTTTGAGATGATCTCTCTGTGGCTCACTTGCCTTGTCGAAGCAAATATGTTTTAAAGTACCCAAGCCAACACTTTCCATCGACAGATCAAGTACAGTAGCCGACTGACTTTTCGGACCTGGAGGGGAGCGAAAAATAGTCCGAATAAAAGAGCAGCCAGAAAAATCCGTGAGTCACTACTCCTACTGAACGACTGGCGGTTCCTCGGCAGAGTCCTAAATATCCAGCAAGTCCGAATTCCCGGAGTCTGAAAAAACGGCAGGCTACTGTATTTATAATGTTCAATGCAGTTGCGATAAAAGGAAGGATCCCAGGCAACCTAACTGTGCCTACTTACATGGCTTTTCAACTATGTGTGCTGGTTGGAGAAGCTGTTTTTTTAGCTACAGTTGAACCTAGTTCTAACGAACACTTATATAAAGAATTATCGGTTATAGCAAACTAAATACCGACTTTGGTTGGTGACGTTTTATTTCACTGACACTTATCCTTTTATAATGAAATGAACCCGCGAGAGCCGCGCGATTGCGGATATAACGAAGAAATATTTGACCTGGAGGCTGAGAAGATCGTTGGAAAAACCCCCCGTAGTCCTAAACTGCAGAAGTATACAGGCCATTTTGTTCGTGGACACCATGGAAAAATTCATCTTGCACAGTGCTGGGAGTATACACCAGACGAAGATCACATCCTTATAATAAGGACGAAGTCCTGTCTTGTCAAGTGAACTCTGTTCTGTTTTAATTTCACGTATTTCGCATTGGAGCGACGCCAAATTCGCACTGCGACAATTGTGCTTGTGTCGAAACAATTGAACACATTTTATTAGAATGTGCGGCCTACGTGGAACCGAGATGCCACTTTCTTGAAAGCATCGAACGTCTAGAACAGGGACCAATTACTCTCAGAATTATTTTAGGACCATGGATTCGTCCGTCAAAGCAGCGCCAAGCTCAACAGTGTTTCTTCTCTTATTTGGATAAAATTGGCCTAATTTCAAAATTGTAAATTTTGTGGCCCAGGCTCAGAACAAAAATAGGCCTGCAAGTCCGCTACCGCGCCAAGTCCACGGCAGTTTTTTTTTCCTTTTTCTTTCTGCCCAGCTCTTCCTTGGGCCTTTTTTTCCCACATCCCCAACCCACAGCAGAGAAGCATGTAGGCGTCTGTAAATGCCGGCAAACCTCTGTTTTTCCAATAAAGAGCCTTCTTTCTCTCTCTCTCTCTCTCTCTCGTACTCATGCAACAAGAAGTAAGGCAAGGGTTAACTTGTGTATAAGGTTCGAAGCTTTAAAAATGCATTTTTATATCAAGTATTTTTGCGGGAGCGAGATTGTCGATTTGTTATAGCCGATTTTTACCTCTACTGTTATAACGAATATCGCTTATAACGAACTAATTTTCTTTCTCGATACTACTTGTTATAACGAGGTTCGCTTGTATGGATGATGCGCACAAATAGCAGGTGTCAGAGAATCAAGTGGCCATTGTGAGACAGGCATGCAAAGGGCCATTTAGCTGAAAGGACAGCCCTGAGCCTTTCTTGTGCATTAATGTTAGAATTCGCCGTTTTTGGTACTTCAGTATGAAAAATATGGACCTGAGAAATGTGAAAATGTCCAAGTCGTCATCAAAGCGGAAAAGATACGAATAAAACATCGCAGCCCTGCGACTTCTTGCCTAAAACAGCTTTATATCAGTTGCTTTTAACTCGTTTTCGTTTTCCTTAACAAGTTTGTGACGAGCTTTGAATGGCAAGAATAACAAAAAAATGGCTGCTTATCTGCTCCTTTCGTTGAAAATGTCGACGAAAGACGATAGTCGACTGGCGCTGCTGCCAAGTAAATGCCTCCCTTCTCTTTACCGCTCACCTCTCATGCTGTTCGTCTCCCGTTTCATTCTACCAAGATAACACGCGAGAGCTGTGCTCAAGTCAACTTAAGTTTACCGCGTTCATCTGCTCTAATTCGGGTGCCTCGATGCCAGCGCTGCTATACGGCTGAGACGCGGGTGAATAGAGGCACCCTACTACAACGTTGATAGAACCAGGTTGACCTACTCCACGAGCGTTCCAAGCGGAACGTGGAACCTATCTAGTGGAACCTTCCGTTGGTGTTGCCGTTTGATTCTTAAATGCTGCCAGGTAGCGCAGGCAACAGCAGGCGACGGCCTTCCGCAGATGCTATCGCAAAAACCAAGCATCTGTGAATTTTAATGTAGAAACACTGCAAATATCACTTTTTTATTGATTTGATTTTCTCCCTTATATTAGCGTAATGTCTTGTCTTGTTCAACAATCTTGACAGGTATGGACACCTCCAGCCTGCCCTAGCTGCTAGAGGAACTCAATAAACGCTTGTGATATACCTGGGGTGACGCAACAGTCGAAGGAGACTAAAATCCTCAGCTTTCCTCAAATGCCTGGTTGAGCAGATATACCTTCTCGGGAAACAGCCCGTGTATACTGCGGAACAGATTCGCCAGCGTTATGCATTCGATTTCTCCTAAAGCATATCAATCCGCAAGAGCTGCGTCATGAATGATTTTCGCCTATCCTTGCACACTCCGTCATAATTGCTCGAGTTACAAAGCTGACCTTCTTCTGGAGCAAAGTCAAACGCGTTGATGTCTCTACATCTGAGAACGAGTAAGTAAATAGAAAACGACGACACGACGGTGCCCCTGATTGACGAGATCCATATCCCAACCAGCCACCAGTCCATAAGGCAGTCATCTACGTACTACCTCTGAGCAAACTGAGCGCATAACGTTTGCACGAGCGTGCCAAACACATACTCCTAAGTGCACGTTATCGTAATAACTGACGATGTTGCCATGAGCTGCAAGATTATGTCCTTTGCTGCAAGCTGTCAAGTGAGCAATTTGTTATCCCCATCCAGCGACAGCGCTCGCCCTCTTTTCTACGTTGTCGAACCTGAAGTACGCCAGGAACAATTGCATTTACCTTGTAACCACTTTTTTTTCCTGAAATGGTCTCGAGTGAAATATGCCTGCACGATTTTCTCGTATGAAAGATGCTTCTTTTTGGCTGTGCAGCCGCTTTATTATTTAGAGAAAACGTCGCTTGCGAAGGCCGGCTACAGGCAAAAGCCATGAATCAAACCCCTTGGAGTGGCAGAGTGTAAAGCTTGTTCTAGATGTCGGAAATCAATTTGTGTCGAATGCACTCAGGACGCATTATTCCGTTCAAGATTTCTCAAGCTGAGTCTACCGCTCTTTCATTGACAATATCCTTACACAGTGGCGAATAGTTAATGTAAAAGCATCTAGCAAAGACCAGAGGCAACGGAACTCCATGCAGGACCCTTGAAGATCTGTGGAAGACAGACAACATGCCTGAGCTCCTTTGTAAACTGGCTGGACGCTTGAGCAAGCATTGACACCAGCAGTGGCTCGCTGACGGAAGCGACACATAATGCATTGCGATTAACGGGCTATTCCCTGGTAGTAGTGTCGAGCTACTACTTGAATGATATTCACTTCAAGTAAGCCTTGCTGGACAAGTTTAAGACGGAAATGCTAGGTTACAGCCAACTAGCACGAGCACAGTACCAAATTTCGGTGCATAAAATTTACGAATCTGATAATAAGCTTCGTTTGACATTTCCATGCGAGAAAACCCAGTGCGGAGACGTCAGTAAGGATCTTGTGGCGTGCAACTTTTATGTGGCTGTCAGTGACGACATTACAAATGCTCCTTCTGATATGGACACCATGATTTTTTTTCATAATACACTGTCCATGCTCTTTCATGTTCTACTTACTTCGGCCCGTTGGTTATTGAAATATATGAGATTGAAGCGGAAAACAGTCATGATAGCTAACCTGTTGAGAGGAGGCCTGAAATTTCAAAACGAATAATTTCCTCTCCAACCGCAAGGACCGACACCGCCGGGCGCCTAATCTCTGTCCATCAAATCCTAACTCCGCTGGACTGTACCTACAGCTCCCTCCTCACGCACCACACACACACGCCAGAAGAACATACCCTCCTCCACACCACATGTAGTCTCTCCAACCACCAAGCTCACATATATCGGCGTCTACAAACAGAAACCTTCTACAACCACACTATCCTCTCCCACATATCTCCGTCGATTTTTCCACACAACTGTCCACAATGTGACACCCCTCTCACAACCTACCACCTTGTGTATTCATGTCCCCACCACCCCCACCCCATTCACTCCCCCTCCCTTGTGCAGTGGGGGTCTGCGCTGACCAGCTGGGCGCCGGAGCATCAAATCGTCCTGGTGCAACGAGCCCTGGATTCGACGCAGGCTCACGGCCTCCTGGACGTAGGAGGCGGACCACGTTCCTTTCCAGCTCCTTGGCTGCTCAATAAAAAGGTTTTTTCCACCACCCCCACCAGTTGTAATCACGTGGTGTTGCGATTTCGCAGTGCGAAGTCCCTTAGAAACAAATTGATACGTGCAAAAATGACCACTCGGTTCAAACTCGTGTGCCTGGTTGTTCGCGATGCCACCAACCGACATCATACTATACAATAAGCAGAAGGAGGCCAAAGCCCACAAGGATGCAAGGCTGAAGAAACGCAACAAGAAATATGGCGAGCACCGTAGTGGAGGGCTGCGGATTAATTTTTACCACCTTGAGATCTTTAACATGCACCGAAATCTCGAACACGGGCGTTTTCACTCTTTGCCTCGATCAGAAAGCGGCCACAGCGGCTGGGAATGAAACCTGTATCCTGCTTTTGCGAACACTTCATTGCTGGTGTCCCGTGGTTTCATATTACAGTGGTTATACTAGGTATCCAGTGCTTCACTTGAGCACACACAAGCTACTGATTTGACATGGCAAGACAGTAGTTTGCACCCATTAAAACACGTGGTAGAACTACAGCTCAACAATATTGTGTCTCATGTTTAGTTGCAATATTGAGTTGCAGCAACAAATCACAATCATTTATAAAAACTGAAACGAATGCGGAATGTTACTAGGGGCGATGATTTTCGTAGCAGGGTTTGTAGTTGGGCTAGTTGGTACATTTAACGATACAAAGACGACACAAGCGCTGCCTAAGAACTCTTTATTTGGAAACAAAGAGCCGAATAAATGGGCGAAATGTTATCAAAGAGTATCCGTGCGCATGATCAGTGAACGAATTGGTTATTTGCAAACAGAGGGAACGTCACATTCAATCCGTGGAAGACGCTATCTTGACAAGTATGATATTTCTTTTTCCAGGAGTGCGACTGAAGGGTTGCTGACGGAAGAGACACATAGTGCTTTGCGACTTTGTGCTATTCTCTGGTAGTACTCTCGCGCTACTACTTGGATGAACTTCACTTCAAGTAAGCCTTGCTGGGCAAGTTTAAGACGGAAATGCTACAATAATTTCCTGTCCAGTTGTAATCAACGTGCTGTTGCGATTTCGCAGGCGAAGTCGCTTCGAAAAGAACCAGAGATTGATACGTGCAAAAATGACCACCCGGTTCAAACTCATGTGCCTGATTGTGCGTGATGCCACCAACCGACATCATACAAAACAATAAGCAGAAGAAGCCAAAGCACGGGGCCACGTGCGCTCTGTTTTTTTTTTCTTTTGCCAAAGGAATTTTGAACCAGCTGGGGAGACGTCCGTTTGTCTCACAGGTTTAGTCCCGGGCCCTATTCGTCATGGTCATGTCCCTGAAATGGACAAAAAATATGCAGTCAGATACAAGGAGACGACAAGTTCCACCATCAGGTATGTTCAGGAAAAATCTGGCACTAGCCTCTACAACAGTCCCAAGTGGTGAAAGGCGCTCGCGCTTGCACGGCTGGTCACGTCCTACTGACTGCGATTAATATGATAAATACATGGCGTCCGTAAATACGTAGCCAGTGTGATAAATTCATGGTTTCAAGTGGGCTAAAGAGACACGGCACTATCTGCTCCGCTTTCGCACCCTTGTACACGGAATTACTGACTTTCAGCACAAGTGGCCTGTTTGTGGTCACACGACGCCACCCATGTGACGTAAAGAATGACAGACTAGTACCTGTACAGTACTAGTACAGGAGAGACTATAGATTCTGTACATGTAAGGAAAGTAAACGCCCATAAAAGTCATGTCACATTAAAATCTACAGAATTTTTAATGCCAAGTCATCCTTTAGCTTTACGAAAGTATTGAGGACGACTCCATACCAAACACCTCACTGCATTACAACACGTTTCCTTCATGACAAATACTGTGCACGAACATTTTTCGTGCAGGATGAAGGCCGCAGCACGCTCGTATAAGAGCTGAAAAATGGACATCGTATGTTACCGTGGTGTATCTACAGAACAGAACTGGGAGTGGAATTGATAATGATGGATAAATGTAACGTCAATAACTCGCCCTGGTAAGATCATTTGGTTCTCAGCGGCGGATAATGACATTTGAGTCTATATAAATTTATCTAAATGGTAGCAGCGGTAGTATAGAGGTAGAGCATCCGCCTCGCGCGTAGAAGGAGACTGCTTCGAATCCCGGTGCCGCACAATCCCCACCAGAACAGAACAAAATCCGTGTGTGGTTGAAATTGCAGAAGGAGGCTTGGAGTGCAGCCTGATCCCGGCGACCATTGCGGATAACGCAATCACTAACCCGAGCAGGATTGGTCCCCCTGGTGTAGTAATGGCCACAACCTCCCATGACCACCAATTACCCTCGGCCCTCAGCCCCAGCGACTGCGAAGCAACTGACCACAGCGGGGGTCGGACCTGTGCCGGAGCATAGGGTGATAAGAATCACTGGATCCCGACAGGCCGCCATTGGAATCTGATGATGAAGATGGTTGGATGTAATGACGCAAAGCCAGCTGGCGCAAAGAGCGCCTCTTCACTGGTCATGTATGAGGGGTGAACTTAAACTAAAATCGCTAAATAAGAACGGAGGTAATATCATTTGAAGACAATGGTTGTGGCTGGTGTAGAGAGCCAGTTTTAATTTTGATAACAGTTCTGATAATAGGAAATGAAAAAGGGCACGTAACAAGTTACTGAATGCCTGGCAGTGTTGTACGCGCACGTTACAAATGGCAGCATGCATCCAATTTCTTGTGGTTTGAAGCCACATACGTAGACATGTTGTAAGAGTGCGGTTGGTGCGCTCTCAGTGTTCCGTCTGCTTCTGGGTGCTAGTGTTCAGTGTGGTAGAAGTTTCAACGCCCGCAAAACCGAAGCAGTTTTTAAACTACTTCGGCTGTAAAACGGTCTCCCACGGTCGCTAATAATGACGCCAGGCACCCCACGTCACAGTATAACACTGCAAAAGGAAGAAGGACACATCGGTGGCCTTGGCACAAGCAAGAGTGGCTGTTACAGTGTCCCTCGTAAGGATAATCGACGCAAACGATTATCCACCTCCTCGCGGTTGCAGATTTACGAAACGGGCCAGGGAAATCAATTCCAACTTTCTCCAATGCCGCCTTTTCCGGAATTGACATGGGGGCAATGGACGTACACCTGAATCTGCAGGGCGCTTGTGCCGCTGGCAGTGGGAGAAGCTTGAGACGTACTATAGACCAGAAGTAGTTGCGGATGTGATGTAAAGTGCGTACGAAACTAAGATGCCCAGACTTGCGGCCGTCATGCATGGCCCAACAATTTTGGGTCAAAGGCACCTGAAATGGCGTTGAGAACTCGCGCCCGGTCCGCTGAATAGGTATTTCATACACACGTCGTGTTTCACAACAAACGAAGGTGGTGCCTGCTGAGCTGCGCTGATTAGGGTGTCAAGAGAGGATGCATGCGATGCTCTCGTGCAGACTTTCCGAGGATCAATAGGTGCGGCGAAATAGCAGCCTAATAGTTATCTAAATTATCTTCGTCAGAGGGAGTGGGATCAATGGGCATATGCCGCAAACAATCACCATTGGTGCGCTGACGACCGCGCTTGTACCAAATTGAAAAGTCTATTCTTGTAAGCGGGTGCAGCGATGACGTAGAGGCATCCGCCTCGCTTGCAGAAGGACCGTGGTTCGAATAGCGGTGCCGCACAATTCCTACAGGATAAAAAATTACGCCCACCTCCCCTCGCGGGAACCCTGGTATGATGCGACGCTGAAGGGGGTTACATTGGCGTCCCATCAAGCAATCGTCGGGTACGGCAAAACGCAAGCGCAAGCGCAAACGCGGACGACCGTCGACTGAGAGACCAGCCGGAGCGCGGCACTCCGCTTCTATGCGCAGCGCACCCGAAGTAGAGGAAACCGCGAAGAGAGAGAGAGTACTGCACATGCGCACATTGCGCAGCCGCGCATGGCGCCGCGCGCAGCGCGACCGCAGATATTGGGAGAGAGTGTTCTCTATCGGAGAGAGGAGAGGAGGCGAGCGGAGGAGAGACACAGCTGTGTGGACGCGGACGACGGACGCACGCAGGACAGGGCCGCCGGCAAGAGATGCTCCTCTCAGCGTGGCATCAAAAAAATCCTCGTATAGATGGAATCCGCGTGTTGATGCAGTGCTGCCTGACCCCGGCAACCATTGCTGGTAACGCACGCACTCACCCGAGCAGGATTGGCCACCCTGGTGTAGTAATGGCTACAAACTCCCATTACTACACCAATTAACCCTCGGCCCTCAGTCCCCAGCGACTGCGAAGCAACTGACCTCGGCTGCGGTCGGACTTGTGACGTAGCAGAGGATGCTAAGAATCACTGGATCCGGAAAGGCCGCCATTGGAATCTGAACGTAGCAACGTTCAACACAAGACCTTTACATAGCCAGCCGAGTCTCGAGGTGTTGTTCAAAGACTTAGAGCGCATTAAATGGCATGTAATAGGGCTTAGTGAGGTTGGGAGGACAGGTGAACCCCTACAGTGCTGAAAAATGCGCACGCGGTATGTTACCGTGGTGTAGTGTACAGAACAGAACTGGGAGTGGAATTTCTAGTCAATAAAGGCATAGCTGCATGGCGACGAAGGAAAGCATAAAAATGAAATATACTTCGCGCTATGCGATGACCCTGGCGTCGGTCAGGATGTAGAAGTGCTTCGAAGGGTGAGGTGTAGGGACCACAGAATGGTAAGATCTCAATTAGGCTAGATTTGACGTGAATCTTAACGTGATAGTTCGATACAAGCTGATCAATGCGATAACAGTTGAATAATTCAGGATCTCGCTGCAGACCTTATTCAGCTCTCATCGAGGAAGGAGAGTTTACGGAAGAAGCAGAGTTATCACGGAGTGTGCAATAGAAGTCGGAGGTAAGATCCCTAGACAGAATACTGGTAAACTTGCCCAGAAGGCGAAAGATTTAATTAGGAAAGGGCAAAGCAAAAGGGGAAGAATGAAGAACGGAGGCAGCCTCAATGCAGTGAACAGGTTTCTAGGCATGCGGAAAAATCAGATGTATGCACTTAAAGGCAAGCAAGGCAATGTCATCACAAATAGGGATAAATTAGTTATAGGAGCCAAGTTCTGCACAGTAACCGTAACATCCCGGATGATACCGAACGAGGAAGTTGTTCAGAGGAGGTAGACATCCCACCAGTAACGATAGAAGTAAAGGCGGGTTTGAAAGAAATGCGAGGAGGCAAAGCACCGGTGATCTTATAACGGCAGACCTTTTGAAGAATTGCGGGAAAATTGTATTATAAAAACTGGCAAACCTGTATGCGCCATACCTAATAATCGCGAGTGTACCAGAATCTTGGAACAATGTAAACTTCATTCTAATCCATAAGAAAGGTGTCATGAAGGACTTGAAAAATTACAGGCCGATTAGCTTACTTTCAGTCGTGTACAAGGCACTTACCAAGGTAATTGCTAACAGAATTTAAGCTCCGTGAGAATTTATTCAGCCTAATCGACAGCAGGGTTTCGTAAAGGCTATCCAACAATGGGCAGATGAGATCAAGAAGTTTGCGGGAATAAATTGGTCGCAGTTACACAGGACCGGGATAATTGGAGATTAATGGGAGAGGCCTGTGCCCTGCTGTGGGCCTAGATATGCTGCTGCTGTTGCTGCTGATGATGATGATGATGATTCAACAATGGACTTTATTCACACTATCAATCAGGTGATAGAGAAATGCGCCGAGTATACTCAACCCTATATAAAGACATCATAGATTATGAGAAAGCATTTCACTCTGTCGAAAGCTCAGTAGCCATTCAGGCATTGCGGAATCGGGGCGTAGACGAGCACCACTTAAGAATACTAGAGGATATTTACAATGCGTCCACAGTTACCATCGTCCTCCATTAGAAGAGCAGTAAAATGCCTATAAGGGCGTCAGACAAGGAGTCACAATCTCTTCAATGTTATTCACAACATGTTTACAAGAGGTATTCAGCACTTGGGATTGGGAACAGGTGGGGCTAAGGGTTAATGGAGAATACGTCAGTAACCTATGATTTACTGATGACGTTGCCTTGATAATAACTCGGTGGGACGAAACGCAAAGTATTATTAACGCACTGGAAAAGAAAAATAGAATTGTAAGCCTAAAAATCAATACGCAAAATACTAAAGTAATGCTCAATAGCCTTGGGAGAGAACAGCAGTTTGAGATAGTGGCTAGGTAGTGGAAGTGGTAAGTGAATATATCGACTTAGGACAAGTAATAACCCCGGATCCCAACCATGAGGCATAAATAATTAGAAGGATAAGAATGGGGTGGAGTGCATTCGGCAGGCTTCTCAGATAATGAATGGCAGTCTACCATTGTCACTGAAGGAGAAAGTGTATGACAGCTGCATCTCACCGGTACTCACCTACGGGGCAGAAAATTGGAGGCTCACTATGAGGGTTCAACTTAAATTTAGAGCGACTCAGCGGGCAATGTAGCGGAAGGTGATAGGTGTAACATTAAGGGACAAGGAGAGAGAGGAGTGGGTCGGGGAACAAACGTGTGTTAAGGACATATTAGTAAAAAAAAGAAATGGACATGGGCAGGGAATGTAATGCGAGGCAAGATAACCGTTGGTCATTAAGGGTAACAGAGCTGACCCCTAGAGAAGGCAAGTGTTGCAGGGGGTGGCAGAAAGTTAAATGGGCAGATGAGATCAATGAGTTTGCGGGGGTAAATTGGTCGCAGTTAGCACAGGACCGGGATAGTTGGAGATTTATTGGAGAGGCATTTGCCCTGCAGTGGGCGTAGACAGGCTGACGATTGTTATTATTATTATGATTATTATTAATATTATAGTGGGGTGATGATGATGATGATGATATAAATGTCCGAGTGCACACACAACAGAAACTCGCACCATCACTTTCTGGGGGCCCTATTTTACAAAAAAATTCCCGCGCCTTCCCGCGAGGGGAACACGAGTAAATGCAGAGCATTGGGGCCTCAGTACTGATTGAAGGCAGTGTTGCTTTCATCGCTTCTTCCGTGATGCTGGAGTAGCAGACACGAGTAAACGTGGGCACGAGCGTCAACCAAGGAAGGAAGGAGCAACGCAGTGACTGAAACACGAGCGACCGCTAGCCGCTATATTTGCAGCGCGCGCAGTAGAGGGAGAGCAGTACGGGGGGGAGAGCGCGCATGCGCAACAGCGCGCGCCCTTCCACGCCCCACCGCGCTGCTATCACGCACCTGTTACGCCGAGACCGCGACGGAGCGAACGGGCTGACTACGACGCATGCGCGCGCCAGCTGCTGTTTAGAGAGAGGAGGGAAGGAGAGGCGCACCTGCTGCGGACGCGGAACTGTTGACACCGTCCGACGCAGGAACAGGCGAGGCTAAGAAATGCTCTGCATTTAAAAGTCTCGCAGTCGTGAAAGTCGTAGCCACTCCCGTTACCCCTGTGGCACCGTGCCTAAAGCGGGATTCACACGACGGTGAAATCCCATCTTTCTGTCCTGCGGAGCCCACTCACGTGACCAGTTTTTGGCTCCGCCCCTTGGCTGGGAACGAAAGCGGATGCTCCTGGAAAGGAAATGCCTCCGCATGCCTTCGAGTGGCTAGTGTGTCGAGCGGAGCGCTTCGCTATGGGAGAGCGTGGCGCCGTTTGCAATGAAGGCCCACCGACGCCGCCAGATGGCGCCGCTTTGCGGGAGAGTGCTGCCTCAGCAGACGATTCAGTTTTTTCGCTTCCGAAGGCGGAAAGGTGGCCTTGTGCGTGCGTGACTAAAGTTCTTGTGGGCGTACTTTTTAAATGCCGAGCATTTCAGTAACTCACGATGTCACCCGCGTTGACTTCCGTAGTCGTCCGTAGTCGTAGTCCGCACCCCTCCCCCTACACTATATAAAAAAAATACTATTCGGCGCCTGGTTTCGATCCCTCGACCCTGCGGCCGGAACGCAATGTACATGGTGCTCTGCTTACTGCGCCACAAAGGCGACACAGAATGGGAGGGTACGAACGCGCCTTATATCCTTGACTCATTCAAATTACTGCTGACGAGCGCTCTCTCGTCAGCAGTTGCCACAAGTGCAACAACATTAACGTAACACAAACTACTTAACGTCGTGCGCCCCCGAAATGCTCTGCATTTGATCGTGACCCTCGCGAGGGGGATGTTTCACTGCGTCGCCATGTTTTGCCATTATAGTTTCCGCCCGCTCCGGTCGGTGTCGCCACGGTTCAAACCACGGCAGGGGAGCTCGCGGGCGTTCGTTGATCGGCGTGCGTTCCGGCGTGGTGGTTTGATGGTTGTGGCGAGTTCAGTCTGCACTTGGGATTTTTTTTTCTTCGCCGAGATGCACCGCTTATTGTTGTGTGTAGGTGCTTGCACAAGCCCCTCCGTCAGCCCCTCCCAGCAGTTTTGGGCTGATATTGAATCGGTTCTGCACGGGCGCACCAGCATACGTGCCGCGCCAAATTGCGAGCTGTGTTCCAGGTTGTTTTCCCGTGCCTGTCACTAAAACTGCTTTGTGTAACAACAAGTTGACAATGTCAAAGTGATCGTGCAAATCGACCTCGTGCTGATTGCGCCGCTGTGCAAAAGCGGGTGCCGCCCAAACAACATGTTTGCCGGCCCATTCAGCGGATGCTACGCGGCTTGCGGAATAGGAACGAAGCATCGGAAGATAGTACGGAAGGGTAAAGCCGGCTGGAGTTTGCGAAAAGTATGTTCACAGCAGTTGTAGCGAGCGAATGCTTATATGTTCACTCATGATCCGCGCGTATCACCGGTACGTGTTACAACCAGCCTCCCCGGGCGATGCGATATTTACGATAATCACATATTATCTAGAACGTTCTTGGAGGGTCAGAAACGAGGAAACCTAGAAATATTCGTGAGCGAAAGACCCCAACAAAGTGTCACAAGCGCGCTGCGTCGGATGTCGTTACCTCTCTCTCTCTCTCTTTCTTCGCTCTCTCTCTCTCTCTCTCTCTCTCTCCTCTCTCTCTCTCTCTATCTCTTCTCTCTCTCTCGCTCGCTCCGAGTTGGCGCAGCGCGCGCTTAATCGGTGAGCCTTAAAAAATTTTGGTGCCGGCAACGAATGAAAATGACGCCCATGCGCCGTGGTTCTGAAGCAGCAAGCGCTGGTAGATCGGATAACGGCGCTGCGCACTTGCAACGGCTGCTAATTACGATATCCAGTATAAAAGGGAAAACAGCGCAAACTCAGACAAGACACAAGAAGAAGGAGGTGACAAACACGAGCGCTGACTTACAACTGAGGTTTATTCCTCTGGCTTTTCACATATATGGTATGCTAATAGTCAAAAGCACAAGAAAAACCGAAAATTTCACGATAGAAGGAGATACAAAAAAACGCCGCTCGTCACGCTTCAACGACGCCATGTGCCACAAACACTTGCTGTACTATTGAGGGACAGATAATTAATCTCTTTCTGCGAGAGGGACAAGGAAGGAACGCTAACACATTTATCTTTTCTGCGCAATATTTCTGCGGCTTCAATTATTTCTCTTGTTGTTTTATATTTGTGTCGTGAGATGACCTGCGTTGTTTGAAATATTGGGGCGCAGGCGCGGCAATCCCGACAGTGGACACCTAAGTGGCCACTAATCGCCGTATGTCGTGACGTGAGTGAAGCAGATGTAGAAACTAACAAACGTGACAAACTTACTGTTATTCCTTACATGCACCGGATAGCGCACAATTTGAAAAAGATAGGAAAAAGAGCTAGCGTAAATGTTGTGTTTTCCGCTCCCAACAAGCTTTCCTCCATGTGTTCTAGAGTAAACAAAACCAAAAGAACAGTGCAGTCTTGCTCCGTAAAGCACGAAAACCGGTTTGTTGAATGTGTTAAAGGCGTCGTCTATTCCGTTCCGCTGTCTTGTGGGAAAACGTACGTAGGCCAAACGGGACGATGCCTTAATGAAAGGTTAAAAGAACACAAACTATAACGTACATACGGCGATTAGTGGCCACTTAGGTGTCCACTGTCGGGATTGCCACGACTGCGCCCCAATATTTCCAAAAAACGCAGGTCATCTCACGACACAAAGATAAAACAACAAGAGAAATAATTGAAGCCGCAGAAATATTGCGCAGAAAAGATAAATGTGTTAGCGTTCCTTCCTTGTCCCTCTCGCAGAAAGAGATTAATTATCTGTCCCTCAATAGTACAGCAAGTGTTTGTGGCACATGCCGTCTTTGAAGCGTGACGAGCGGCTTTTTGTATCTCCTTCTATCGTGAAATTTTCGGTTTTTCTTGTGCTTTTGACTATTAGCATATATATGTGAAAAGCCCAGGAATAAACCTCAGTTGTAAGTCAGCGCTCGTGTTTGTCACCTCCTTCTTCTTGTGTCTTGTCTGAGTTTGCGCTGTTTTCCCTTTTATAATCATGAACCAACTCGCCCAAGCCCTAACCCTTGCAAGATATCCAGTAACATGGATATGAAAGTGCCACCTGTGCCAGAGGTTTTATTAGGTAACACCTACTGTGGCGCTGAAGGAAAAAACTTCGCCAACATTTTCATCGAAAAGATGGCAATGTTTGGAACGAATTTGCTTGGTGTGCAAAGCGGTTGCCACGGTGTACCTGAACGGGAGAGAGCTAATCATGTGACTCTTACAAAGGGACCGGTTAGAAATAAAACGATGTTTCTTTGATAAATATTTGTGGTGAATGCTGAAAAGGATGCTTCAGGAACGCACCCTTCTTAGAGAACCACGATTTTCCAAAGAATTGCTTTCTATTTACGAAGACCGCTGTGGAGTAGGACGTGCTTTTTTTCAAGCACCAAAGCTTGGGAACTAAATATGCTCCTGTTTGAAAGTCGATGAAACTAACCGAACTCAGTTCACTTACTGTGTCAGAAAATAATGTTAGCTGAAGAGCACTATAAAGAAAGCGCCTATACTGTTAAAACGGCGCAAGCACACATCCTTTGAGAGACTGGGATTTGCGAAACCAGATAGTTTTGCTGAACCTCATGCACGCTTTCGCGCAAGGAACATTCTCAAATATGCCACTCTTAGTCGAAGACTCAAAATAAACCCCGAAAGCCGTCATCAGCTCCCTCCATAATAGATGTGGTCTGCTGAACAAAAGCAAAAATACAGCCGTTCTTCCGCCGAGGTTGCGAAGGCAGCGCGGCAACTACCCTCCCGCCCGGCAGCGCCCCTTGCGGCGGCCGCCGGCTTTCATCGCTAGCGGTGCCACCCGGGCAGCCGCGCGTCGGCCACTAGTATCTCGGCGGCGGGCGGACCTTAAAACCTGTTTTTTAGCGCTGCAGTCACGCGGTTTTAGGTTGTACCAGGTGCGAGGGTCGCTTTTCTTTGACGCGGTATGTTTGATACGTGTGGAAGTGACAAGTGCGACCGCCGGAGAAGCGCGTCTTGGCGCTTGGGGACGCTGTGGGCGAACGATAGCTAGGGGATTCGTTCGAGTATTCCTGCACCCCTCGAACCAGTTCACAGCAGTGTAAGGACGGTTTCGCCATCCTGTATGATCAGCGGAACCAGGACCTGCACATTTTTATATTCTTCTGTACTTCCTCGGCAAGCAGTCAAAGCCATGAACTCGTCCCGCACCCACGAACACCACCGGTGAAACGAACGGCGCACTTCCAAGTGCCGCGGTCTGCACCACTGCGATGAACGGCGAAATGTTGCACCGCGTTTACTGGTTCACGGGGTGCTCGTGAATCGAACGGGCCCAGGGTGTCTCGATGTCTGCCTTTCGAGAGTCGCCTCGCTTGCTCCACGCTGTGGTCTGCTAGTCGCTCCACACGTGTGCATGCGCAGCGAGGCTGGACCATCCCGGTGACGCTGTGTTGATGTCACATATCCGTCCGCCTCCACAGGCCTCCTCGTCCATCGTGCGAATCCCTCTAAGGCGGCGCGAGAAGGCGTCAAAAAATTGGGGATCATATGTGCTGAAGATGAAATTTGTCTCGGGCCTCTGTCAACGCCACTTATCCTTCCTAGCACTTAAGCAGTTAAGAGTGAAAACTTGGGAGGGGGGTTACAAGCCGATGAAGCTCCCCTGAATGTTTATCTGTAGTTTATCCACCGCCGGGTGGATCTCAGTCAGGCTCTTGTGATGTCTCCTGCCTCTTTTGCGTATCAAAGCTCAGTTTCCCTCGTCCTCTGCGGCTCCTGCCTCCCGGCTCCACCGCCCATCACATCGGACAACATCACACTCCCTTCGTGCATGTGGCTTATTCCACGTACTATCGTTTTCTGCTTCTGATGATGACCCCTTGTTCCCGCCGCACAGCTTTCTGCATCGGTCTTTTCTTCATTTCTCCTTCTAGCCCATGACAGACCTTGGAGTCCGTGGCTGCCTCTGTAGTCCTGGCAGCTTATATAGGGGGTGTAAGCGGCATAAACATCGCGTCCCCAGCGCTATGCACAGGCGTCATCACCCCTATCCCATATATGAAATGCCTCCACGATCTCCTGACTCTGCTTATCTGTCTCGGTACAAACACGGTTTTCGTAAACTTCGGGCAATAGTGACCCGCATGATGAATACGGTCGTTTCTCAACCGCGGGCAGGTGTTCTGTTAATCAAATATTCAAACATCTAACATTCGATCTCATCTAACTTACTGTAACCTAATATTCAAACCAACGCAGAGATCATCGTGGAGGCGCTCCGCATATGTCGAACATATATATGTGTGGCGGCGATGCTTGCATAAGCCAGCGGCCGGTAGACAGAGAAACAAAATCTTTCCGCTTCATGGTTGGACAAACAATGAGTATCGGGGGACGGAGTGAGATGAAAGTAAAAATTGTCGGCGATAGTACGCACTCGGTTTCCTTTGCTTAAGTGCGTGCGTGTTCACGCAGTTTTTCGCTGTGAATCAATACCAACTTGCTGAGTTATTATTCTAAAACATGCTAAACAAGTCACGTGATTTTGCTTATCTGCTTTTACTCTCAAGCGTTTTTCTTGCCTCAAGCGAATTGAATGCCCACTCTTGTGAGCATGCAATGTTGCCTTCTGTTTGGCGAAGAAAGCAGTGACCACCGTTAGGTTAGTTCTTCCTATGTCTTGTGGTAAAGTAGACAAGTAGGTTAAGGCGATTGTTCAGACGTATATTTTGTTTGCCAAAACATCTGACCACAATAACCACACGTTTTTTGGTGATGGTGGATAAGGCCTGGAGTGCACTACGAACAGCAGGAGCGTTGAGAGCTGGCTTTAAGCCTTCATGTCTAAAGAAGGTGGAAGCACAAAAATTGAACACAGAGCCAGCAACTGCCATCATGCGGCAGGGTGAAAAAGTGGAGTACCAACCAATATTTGCAATAATAATTTCGTGTGCAGTACAGATGGAGAAGTTTGTGTACTTACGCAGCCGTGAAGGGCTTTATGCAGGTTATTCCGGTGAACAGAGGACAATCGAGTAGTGGATTGACAGGATGGCGCTTGACGTTAGGTAGTGGCGCCTCCATAATGGCGTCAGTGGCCTGCGTACAAATTTGAAAAAAAAAATGTTTGTCGATCTTTTTAGCCAGAGACTATTTCTGGCCTGCTGCCCGGAAGCCCTTGCAGTGCCTGTTGAGGAGAACTAGGCAGCCTGCTTTCAGGCCTTTTAACTCTCTCAAATGAAGCAATAGCACACCGGTCAGAATTTTCTACCAAACGGGCATGGTTCTCGCAAACGACGTCGAGTCAAGGTAAACCATTTCTTCAACGTTGTCCCCACGGTACGACAACGCGTCGGCGCAGCCCGGCGCTCCCTAATCCACCCAAGCTACATAGCTCTTTGCATGTGCCCCTCAAGTAAGTCTTCATAAATCACCTGATGCGGGGCCGCGTGCCCTGCTTTGTCACTTCCCCATCTGAGCATCTTTCATGATGTCGGGCATCGGACTGCTTTTGACTTGTATGCTTCTCGTAAGGAGGACACAGCCAACAGAGAGTAGGACCTCAACGGGGACTGAAAATAAGGTGATCAGCAGCGGTAATACGGTACCTGTAGTAATTTTCACAGATAAAACTTGGTGGGCACACAGTTCATTCATCGTGTTCTGTCTGCATGGGAGATGACACTTGAGCCATTCCGTGAAGCACGCTGACGTACACCAACGGCACGCCCGAAAAATATCCGGGCAGTCGCATTCAGGATAGCTCATATCCCAAACTACGCGGCGAGGTTCATTCCCGCGGCTGTTTTGAAACGGGCTTGAAAATTGGCGCAGTCTGTTCTAGTGGTGCAAGGCCTGCGAAACAGCAGAGCTGGCGGCTCCTCTCCAGACCCGGATGTTGCAGCTCACATTTATTTCCGAACTTGCCGCTGAAAGTTTCCATGACTGACAGCAGGCCCGCGCTAGACCCCGCGGCCAAGTCCAAAGCCAATGCCCGCGCTACGACGCAAAGGACATGCCGTGCGTCCGGAATGCGATTATAGCTCCTTCGCATAGCCGTTGGTTGCAAATCGGGAGGGATTCAGTTTCGATTCTGACAACGGGAAGCGTTTCTTATCACGAAAGTGTTTTATTCCCGGGTACACAAAGATTTTGGTGACTTGACATCCGTCACGGAAGTGACGTCGCCAGAAAAAGTTCCACTGACGCGGCGCCGCCCGGTTTCGATCCCACGACTCTCTGGCTGCAACGGGAGGTACTACGTGGCGATCTTCCCACTGCGCTATGAACCGAGACGTGAGCAACGCTTCGAAGGCGCCTTATGTCCTTCCCGATGACTCATTCAGATGGTGCGCGCCGTCTAGAAGAGGCGAAGCGAAGTAGCGCATCATGACGCTAATGAGCGCCGACAGTTGGCGCCTCGATGCCGGCGCCTTCGTGTATGGGGGACGCGCGTGAATTGAGGCACTCTCCCCTGTGTTTTGTTTCTTGCGTGTCGGTGTCACTTCGTCTGCCGGGTCTGGCTCGCAAACCCTTCGCTCAAGAAGGAAATTCCGTTAACATTCAACAGCTCCTGTGAAGCACCCCCCCCCCCCCCCCCCTCCGTTTTGCCGATTCCTATGAAAGAGGGATCGACCACATTTTTTTTGTTTCTAAGTGTATGCACACACTATTGTTCTCCGCCGCTGCTAACCCCGTACCCCTCGGGCCTTTGGGGTGGCGCACTTATTGGTTTCACGGCGTAAAGGTCTCGAGTTCAATTGCCGTAACCTGCATAACCACTTTTTCTTGAGGCGCGCAATTCCAACCCGTACTAGTGGGCAACTTGACTCCTCACCCTTTTCCTTCACACTTCGAGGTTTGTTGATGAGACGGATGGAAAATTGCTCGGCCTAAGAAGCTCCGCTGTTAATAACGACGTGCATGATTCACATTTTTGGGAGGCAAAGAATCACGACGGGATTGGATAATAACCAATGCCATCCACCAAGGCGTAATTCTCAGCCAGGTAAAACTTCAGGTCGTAAAACTATCAGGTCAAAGGGAAATTGGCGTCAGTGATATGAAACGCTGCCGAGGAGCCGGATTATGATTCGAAGGGGCGCCTCATTTCGCTCTCTACTGTGTGGTGCGTGCTGCCAATATTTTAATTTGTGTAAAAGACACTCCTCTATAATTTTAGGGGTAAAAATGCTTTCTACAAGAATTAAAGCAGGGAGCATCGGTGAGCGGGAAACTACTTGCGTTTTTTCCTACTGGACTTAACACTACGCTCTTTCTAATTGCCTGCTGTAAAAAAGAGTGGTCCGGGAGGCAAAGAATCACGGGATTGGATAATAACCAATGCCATACACCAAGGCGTAATTCTCAGCCAGGTGGAACTTCAGGTTGTAGAACTATCAGGTTAAAGGGAAATTGGCGTCAGTGATACAAAACGCTGCCGAGGAGCCGGATTATAATTCGAAGGGGCGCCTCATGGCGCTCTCTACTTTGATGGTGCGTGCTGCCAATATTTTAATTTGTGTAAAAGACACTCCTCTATAATTTTAGGGGTAAGAATGCTTTATACCAGAATTAAACCAGGGAGCATCGGTGAGCGGGACACTACTTGCGTTTCTGCCTACTGGACTAAACACTACGCTCTTTCTAATTGCCTGCTGTACAAGAGTGGTCCGGCCTGACTCAAACAACCTGCAGCGGAGAGCCTCAAGTTACGATGAGACAATATAGCATGCGAAAGCCACAAGAATGCACTGTGGGGAGGACGTGCTTCGAAATGCTAAAGTAGGTGAAAAAATCATGATCCATTCACTCTCCACCAGCGAAGCTTTTTAGCAAGCGACATTGAAGTGACTCGACATTCAGGGGAAGCAAATTTAAATTTCTCTTGAGCGCTGACAGTGGAACGTCAACGCAGTACCACCCATTTTTACGAAATTGGAGAAGAAGTTACATTTGCGACAAGGCGTTTTTGCGCACTCAGAATAAAATTGCGTATATAGAACACTAGCGCACTTTTACCACTTCATCCTGCAGGTTCAGTAGCGTGAATGAAATAAAGGCTTTCAGCTTAAGTTCCGAACTCTTTTCGTGAGGAAAGCGAACATCCCGATATGTTGTATTACTGTGCGGTCACCATCAATACCATAGGCCGTTCGAAATGCGAAGGAACACACAGGGACGTTCGTTTGCAACGCCTCGCGCTGTAAAAATCCTCGCCCTTCAAAGAAACTCGTCCAGGCATCGCGATGTGGTGTATGTATGCCTCCGCCATTAGAAAGCCCCGATGCCAACGCCACTTGTGCCATTTACCCACTGGCGGAGATCATAAATACGCGAAGCCCTAGCCATATACAGAATCCATGTGAAAATAGGCGGAGCTCTTTGTATAGCGTAACCAGAAAGCTGGTTTGGACTTTGCTCGGACGATCATGTTTTCGCCTTCGTTATTCTGTGAACGACCGGCAAGCATTTCTGAACTGAACCGCGCACGGAGAAGTGACAACTCCTGTCATATCACCAAACCCTGCATCGCCACCACCCCCTGTTTTGAACTTGCAGTTATAATGCATGGCTTCAAACAGGCACTTTATTCAATGCATAACACGTGCTCCATAATATTTTAAAGCCTGCTTAAGATTTGGCTCTTTTTCTACAACCTGTAAAATATACAGAGTAGTAATTATTCGAAAAAAATACCAACCAAATTCCCACGTATGGTATAGCCAACTTCACAAGACTTATATTTAACCGTGCACACCACACGCAGCGACATGCCGGATGCGCGCGAAGCGATGTAATAGCAAGAAGCCGGCAGCGACGCTATACAGCGAGGCGAAATGACGCAATGACGAGACAAGGCGACTAAAATGCAAATTGACGTATGGTTATAGCCAACTTCAAAGACTTATATTGCGGCAGAGCACAGCGATCGCGAAGCTCGAGGCGTATAACGGCCAGAAGCAGCCCACGAACGAGCGGCAGCAACGACGACAAATGGCATTGGCAGCAAGCATTTTTTTAAAGACGATAGTCTGGGCTACTTCACCAGTTTGGTCTGTCTGTATGTCTGTCTGTCTGTCTGTTGTGACCTGATTCAGCCACCCGGCCAAACTAAAACAAGGCCTGCGCAATAGTCTTATATAGTCACAGCTAAATGTGCCCGTCTAAGTCCGGTGTAATGTTCATACTTGTCAATATTGGTGAAGAACAACAAGATATTACGCAAATATAAGACAACAAAGTTATACAGAACTAATATTTGCAGCGTTCCTTTATAAAAAATCGTACATGTTCGATTTGTGCGAGATTAAATACTCCATCAACTGCAGAAAAAAAATCCCTCCGCCGTCGCCTGCTGTCGCCCGCACCACTATAGCTTCTGGCGGCATTTTAAGAAATCAACCGGCAACAGTTACGAAAGGTTCCACTAGATAAATTTCACGCTCTGCTTGCAACGCACGTGGAGTAGAGAAACGCGGTTCTATAAACGTCGAAGTAGGGCGCCTCGATTCACGCGCGTCTTCGCCGTACGGCAGCGTTGGCACCGGGACCAGTGTTGCCATCGCTGGGCGTCAGACATCCGCTAAAAAGCAATGAGAAATCCGCCAGATTCCGCTAGATTCTAAAACATATCCGCTAAATTTCCCGCTAGGGCCTATTTTATTTAAAATAACAGTGCAATTTCGTATGATAAATACCTTTATCATTCTTAAAAGCTCCCCAAACTACGAGAGCTGAAATAATATATAAAAGAGTCTTCCAAGAAGTCTAACAGAACACTAAAGGTTTCAGTGCTGCGGTGGCCGTCATTGGTCAACCTCATCACAGAAGAGGCTAAAAGTTATAAATGTTCACACTGATGAAAAAAAAAAAAGAAATCACAGGTCAACGAAAAACACATCGAGGTCTTCGTCACCGCTGTCGTCGTCTGACACCATCTCCACAGGACCGCTGGTACTCGTTGAGGGACCAGAAAGGTGACTTGGTTGCACATACGTTGCAGATGCCCCGATCGCACTAACAACTGCTGCGGGAAGTTCGTAATCAAACAACTTTTCTGGTGTCACTTCAGTCCCGCTCTTACGACGAGGATGGAGTTTGTTGTTTCGGGCTTCGGCTTGTTCCTCATCTTGGATTTTACTATGTTAAGCTGACTAAACCTCATCTCTACTTCGGCATTTGAATATGACAGCCCGAGCATCGACATGGCAAATCCGGCCAGCTCGGAGAAGGGTTTTCGCCGCAGGCGGTCCTTATAGAAGTGAACTTCCCACCAGAACGACTGCGTGGACGATATTTGATTCCAGTCCAGGAGGGTAATTTTTCTCCACTGGTTTTGAATTTTTTCGATTGTCTCAGAGCCGTTTTGAAACCTCACGGATTTGTTTGTCTGAGATAGGCGGAGCAAGGTGAACAGGAGCCCTCCTACCCCTGAAGTTAAGCAATTTCTGCATTTTTTAAAGGACACGGAAATGGTGTCTTGCAGGACGATTTTGAATCGGTGCACTGCGTGAGGTATCCGCCAGAAATCCGCTATGTATAAAAATGGCCCGTCAAAAAATCCACTAGCCACTAGACTAATTTTTTCCCCGTCAGAATAAAATGAAATCCGCCAGATTTAGCGGAAAATCCGCTAAATTGGCATCACTGACCGGGACACCCGGTTTGGAGCAGTGAACGCGGGAAATTTAAAATGATTTAAGCAAACCTTTGGCGTCTTTACCTTGGGAGGAAGCGCGACGCAAGAGGAACAACATGAGAGGTGAGCGGGAAAGCGAAGGGAGGCATTTACTTGACAAAAGTCGATAAAGACTATCGCCTTTTGACGACATTTTGCAACGAAAGGAGCAGATACGCGGCCAATTTTTTCGTTTGTCGCTGTCGCCCACACTGTTGTACCCATTACGTTACTTTTTTCGCATCGGTTGTTGCCGTCGCTGCATGTGGTTTAATGTTCGAGCGTTCTGATCGTTCATTAATGAGCCTATTCGTTCTCATCAAATGTTGCGATCTGCAGCGTGCATGCAACGAAGCGTACTCTAGAATGAAGAAAACAGTAGCTATATGACCCATTAGCAACTTTTCCACGCTGTACTTGTGAACGTATGTATGTACTTGTGAACGCTGTACTTGTGGCCGTACGTTACAGTCGGCTGAGGCTAATCCAATGGAAATTAATCAGGGATTATAAACCTTACCAAAAGAGTTATCTGTACTTAAATTTTGTGCAGTGTTTTATACCGGGAACGATTAGAGGGGGTAAACAATACAAGCTACGGACAAGTAGCCACTAATGGGTTTGGGGGCGCATTGCGTAGGCAGACAGCTGTAGGTCGCGCTGTCTGACATGACATTGGCCAAGTGGCACATTAGCGGTGCTGCATCCAAGGTCACCGCCACATTCGCATGTAGACTGGTGACTGCGCCAAGCAGTATTGCATTCCAATACGGGTTCAATGCGTTCTCTCGACACAAAAACTAATCTATCACGTCGTCAAACTCGTCAATTTTTTTTTTCATTGTAGAACTTCTCTTTGCTGTCCCCCTCTTTCTGCCTATGTAGGAACCACAGGAAGACGGTGCTTGCCCGAAGATTTTTTTTTTTTTGGGGGGGGGGGGGGCGAGAGAGAGAGGAGAGAGAGAGAGAGAGATGAGAGAGAGACGAGAGAGAGAGAGAGAGAGAGCAGAGAGTATGAGAGAGAGAGAAGAGAGGAGAGATAGAGAGAGAGAGAGAGATCCCCGAGGCGTCAGCAGGAGTGGCCGTCGCATTCAAGACACTTCTCCTCACATCCTTGGACATCGTGGATGGGTTTCCATTGCTGCTGTGTGTGTTTTGGCTGTTCAGTACGTCATACGCTTCAAAGGGGAAGCTCACCTTCCTGCTTCTGTAGACGTTACTTCGGCTGAAGCACGGTGCCCTGGTCGGTACTGTTCTGAAGGCCGTCAACAACATTATGAAGCAGTCAGCTCGAACGTGTTTGTTTTTAATATGAAGTTAACCTTTTTAAAATCTTACTAGCGCATCCTCATTTGAGAACCACCCGCCTAAAAAACCCAGTGGGAATGTTTCCGGTGGTTTCCTATTGTCCCACCAACATATATCTGTTGCAAAGTTCCCGTGTCAATGGCTTTGTATCTTTGTGTTGATTGCACCTTGTAATGCGTTAATAGTAATCCATGCTGAATAGTTTTAGTCCAAGATTATTTGTAAATGTTTTTGATGTGTCCTAAATGAGAGCTGGCTTTCCAGTCCATGTGAAGCACTCACTGATGTACTAAGGCCATTTTGTTTTATGTTAATACTGTTAACGATGATTCTCCACTGCTGTATTCTACTGACGCTTTTCGTGCTAATGCCAGTACCTTTTTATTTGTGGGTGTTAATGTCATTTTTATTGTCTTAATTTAATGTTTGTATTTCCTTGTTATCAATTGCTTTGCTGCATTTTTATTTGTGAATTTTTCTTGGATGTATCCTAAATAGGTGCTACGTCGTCTGTGTGCACAATGCATGTGGAGTAGGAACCGTTTTTATGCTGTGATATTTTAATTCCAACTAAATTGCTTTTTGTGCGAAATTGCAGAATGAACCGATTGTTGTAGTATTTTCTTGGAAAATAAAGTCTGAGCTTGTTTTTTCTTCTTTTTCATGTTTAAAATAGCTTGTCCTGTTTTGTTTTCTTGTAACTGCCTATAGTACCATCGTGGGGAAGGTAGGGGGGGGGGGGAGCGGCTAGTAGCAGGCGGAGCGAAAACACGCTGCCTCGCGGGGAAAAGCAGAACGCTCTTGAGGCGTAATGAGATGCTTTCCAAGATAGATTAGTAGTGCCCTTCTGCAGTATTCCGGGAAACGCCGCAGCCAATAGAGCTTATTCACGCCTAAAGGGAGTGACGGAAACGCTGCCTTGAGATGGCATTGCAATTCCCAAAAAAGGGTTCAAGTACTCCGCTTCGAAAGCAGCAAGTAGATCCCACGAGGAGTGTTTCGCCTCTCGCTTGGCCGCCACGCGCTACTCCTCGGAAAAGTAGCCCAATGCTTCCAAAGGGAGTGAAATATGGGACAAAAGTTTTTAAATGCAGAGCATTCCAGTAACTCACGATGTCACCCGCGTTGACGTCCTTAGTCGTAGTCCGCACCGTCGTCGTCCGCACCCCTCCCCCTACACTATGTAAAAAAATACTCTCGGGCGCCTGGTTTCGATCCCTCGACCCTGCGGGCGGAACGCAATGTACATGGTGCTCTACCCACTGCGCCACAAAGCCGACACAGAATGGGAGGCTACGAACACGCCTTATATCCTTGACTCATTCAAACTACGTCAAGAAGCTGCTGATACAACGCATTCACTACCACCAACTCCCCAAACACTAAACGTTAACGCAATACACCCACCCCCTATGCGACGCATTTACTCGAGTCCCCCTCGCGGGGAGATGGGACCGCCAAAAACAACGCGTTGTGGACTGCGCAGTAAGGTGCCGGCACGTGCGAGAACCGCTCGCGCTGTTGGTTCCAGGCAGGGGGCGCGCGACCACTGCGAAGGCGGGAAATTTGAACTGCTTTGGACAAACCTCCGTTCAATTCATCAAGAGAGAAGTGAGACAGGGAGGTGAAGAGCGTGATGGGTAGTAGCAGTAAGCGGATAACGGTGCCACAGGCCGTTATGGCGAATCACTGCTCTGCATTTACGACAGCTTTCACTTTGAGTGGAACGGCTTTAATTTTTTACTCCTAGACAGAGTGCTCAGCACTCCTCGACTTCTTAGAGTGCCTACCTCGGGGCTGGTCGTGTTCTGGTAACGAGGCTTAAGAAAGTGTGGAACACTTACGCGAAGTCTCCTGGCTCAATTTTATAAGACATCCGGTAGGGTTCAGGCCCAACTTTGACCGTGCGAAAACTAGTCCCGTTCATCTCATACGTGAGGCTTTCCAGGAGAACGCTCTCCGGAAGTGTCCTGCAAGCAAAAGTGTTTATATGTATAGTTACAAAAATATATATATTTGCGTAAGTCAATACCAGGGCCTCATTGAGTTTTTTTTTTTTTTGCAAGCAAGTCATCTGGTCTTTAAAAGGGTTGGGGGAGTTGGTAATGATGCATCTCGAAAAACAAACTGCGCGCAACATGAAGACAAGCCGTCTTCATGTGTTCTTGTCCCCGTTAATTTGCGCGCAGTTTGTTTTTCGAGATCATCTGGTCTTATTCATTTTTCTGTTTCACTTTTTTTTTTCGAAATTTCAGTTTCGCCAATTTTTTTGTAATAACGCACCCCTACTATCCATTGAACCTTTGTAGCGATTTGATATGACCTGATGGTATAAAATTTTTATTATTGAAGTCCTAGCCGTTTGAAGCAATTAGAGTACCCTCGAGTACCGATCAGTTAGTACGAACATTTTCCTATTTTTAGTATGAGGCGCCCAGTCATCTCGCTTCGCTTTGTCGCCGCTCCCCTGCCTGCGCGTTTGTTCATCGCCCCCAAACAGGTAAAACATTCCTAGTCATTTTGTTCGAGCTCAGTTTTTGGTAGCTCAGTTCACGGTATCCACTCTCTTCTGAGTACACTTTTTCATCGGTTTTCATGAAATGTGAGTTGTACAACTGTACAGATTCTGCAGAAATTCAAAAAAATTATCTAATAATGCGTAGCATTGTTATGCTGCTTGTCATGATTGTGATTTTTTCCCAGCCAAATTTATTTGGGTTTCTCTAAATCTTTCCGACCAGTTATCTCTCTTTACACTATTATAACGTTTATAAGTGGAACATTCGCGAAAT